>CM017188.1:41551105-41581105 GCA_004837865.1 Musa balbisiana | reverse complement strand
ACAGAATACAAAAAGGAAGATACTAATTAATATATTTACTAATTTGAGGGATTAATAAAAAATCATTTACAAACTTATGATTTATTGAGGAGAATTCATTCACACAGATTTTACATCATCAACTATCATATCATAAAAACACGCATACATGTACACACACAAAATAGGGGTTCTCCTGAGAACCGTTGATAAAGATGAAGGGTTATGACAACACACTTTCTTCTAATCCTATCCAACAGAAAATATAATACCTGTTTGATTCATAGAAGTGAGATTAATTACTTCCCAATGACTACTTCTTTAAGATCGTATAATTTTGTATATTCATAGGACTCACAAGTTCTCAACATATTTGTGGTGGATGACAGAAGCCACCTCTCTGGCCCATAAATGAAGTTGCCTCTTCATGTCAGCTCCATACAGAGATCTCGGCTGCAGCGATGGGCTGACGACTGTGAGATCATGTCTCATCCAGGCCTCAGAAAGATATGGCCTCTCCATGCCTTCCTCCTCCTCCTCCTCCTCTCTGCTTGCCTCGTCATCTCTCCCTTCCTTTCCCAGCTGTTGTAGCCCTGGGATTATGTTCATGATCTCGATGCTCAACTCCTCCTTTTGGAACACAAAACCCAAGTCCATGAAACCCTTCAATTCGTAGTTCTCCAGCTCCGTCACGCTCCTGTAGCTTCGTGACCTGCTCATCGTTCTTCTTCTTCTACTTCTTCTTCTGTCACTCCTGCTCTCATGCTTGAGATCTAAACTCGTCGTCGGGAACAAATGACAAGACCGGAGTATGCTTGTAGGCGGTTCTCACAAACCAAGAACCAATCTTGTTGGTCTCTTGTTCTTGTATTTAGGCTACCAAACATTGATGTTAGCACCTAAGTCAGTATGTATTCCTGAGTTTATGGTGATTACCTTCTGCAAGTTGCACCGTGGAACTGGTTCCGAGTTTTGTGTCTCTGATGAGGTTGTCATCTTCTTCATCACGGGGAGGTCTAATCCAATAGGCGCCAAGAAAAGAATGTTCCTATGGAACCAGATTCTGTCCATGGCATCTTGGAAGCCTAATGAAGCATTTGCAGCCGTCAACACCTGTTGTTTAGCTTTCATCCTACTGCAGCACACGAGCAACAAAATAGGAGGAAGATGCTTGATCGATTAACGATAGGTGAGTGCAAGAGTGAGGCTCCAAATTATTCGATATAAAACTTTTTATCATTCCTCCTCTACATAATCCTGTAGTCCTTATACATCTATAGGCTCATTGTCTTATTATCATAAACAATAAACAGTAATGTATTATGCATTGTCATTATTTTACTTCGAGATGAATAAAAAATTATTAAAATACCTGTCTCTCAAATATTATCGATAAAATTGAAATGGTTAAATGTGAGCTTGTAGAAAAGATAACCCAAATGAAATTTCAAATATTAACTTTCATCCGTGAAAAGCATTATTATAACAATCGGTTCCATGTTTTCTAGGTTGGATATAACTATTACCACATAAAATATAGTTATGTCATTATATATAATTATTCCAATATAATGTTTTGTTTCTCAATATTATTTAATTATATAGTCTATTGCCATAAATTGACAATTCGTGAGAGCGGGTTAGAGTTCCAATTTCCACTACAAAAGTAGACTAACACACAAAATCCTCACTCCATTATATTAAAATAATATTCTATGCTCTTATATTTTAATGATGAATAACTTACATGATAGTTAAATGAAAAAATTTTAATTTCAAGTCACTAGTTGGTAATGAGTCAAAATATTGTTATAAAAAGAAAGTATAAATACCTTATTAGTTGCCCATGAAAAACTAGCATTGGACCATTAAAATACACTCATCCTAAACTTTAAGTGGTTATAATCGTAGAGTAGGCAAAACTAAAGTTTTGTAAAATTTTTATACAATTGTGACATTTAAGATTTTTAATATGTTTGATTTTTAGTTCACTCCTTTTAACAATACATTATTAAAATTTATCTTTTTTAGGATTTGAGTAAAAGAATTAACATAAAAGCAAAGATAAATAATTGCAAATATTTTCAGGTTTATTATCCATAAATACAATATTGATAACATCATATTTTGATTTAAATTATCATGAGATAATAGATGTTTATTGTAAAATATTATTATTTTGATATAAAATAATCAACAAAGGATTCGAACAAGTCATGTTGACAATCAATACATCCGTATTTTAATATTTTTAACTTGTACGAATTGGATCATCAACTATATTCCTGAACAAGGTGAATAAGATATTATTCAAATATAAAATTATAATAGTGATAATTTTCAATCCACATTTAGATTTTTACATATTACAATAATACTAAATTGAGAACATAAAAAATTAAGTTGAGTCTCTTTTCAAAAAAGAATTCTATGCATGGAGAGTTTATACCATGCTTTATATACTTCATCTCAAGAAGAGCATAACATATTAAACTACTAAGGTATTAATTAGTAATTCACAAAGTAAACTTTAATTTCTCTCTTAGTTACTTTTATGCACTTGAAAGATATGAAATAATTTTTTTTTTAAATTTAAATCTTCATAGTGTTATATAAACTATAAGTATCATGTCAAAAGATGATAATATTCTTATAAAATATTTAATTTATGGATATAACAAGCATAGTTTATAAATTGTATGATGTCACGATTCTTTATTCAACTTTACACATTTCACTTGTTCCATTTTATATATTATTAGATACTACAGAAGTTCATATATACAATGAAGATTTCAGTTTACATGAAAAGTGTTCAAATAATATAGCCTTACGCATAAAATTCAATTGACCCTAATCTTTATATTACCTCACTCTTGTGATGAATAATTCATCCATCTACACATTACTTTAATAATACAAAATTTATTTTTTTAAGAATAATAAATTTTTAGTTTATCACGTTTTGAAGACAACTTCTTATTGGCCTAACGATCTTCCTTCTTTAACGATACATTTGATTTTGAGCATATTACATAAATACTAATTGAGAACATAAAAAATTAAGTTGAAGTCTCTTTTCAAAAAAGAATTCTATGCATGGAGAGGTTTATACCATGCTTTATATACTTCATCTCAGAAGAGCATAACATATTAAACTACTAAGGTATTAATTAGTAATTCACAAAGTAACTGTAATTTTACTCTCTTAGTTACTTTTATGCACTTGAACGATATGAAAAATTTTTTTTTCTATAAATTTAAATCTTCATAGTGTTATATAAGCTATAAGTATCATGTCAAAAGATGATAATATTCTTATAAAAGTATTTAATTTATGGATATAACGAAGCATAGTTTATAATTGTATGATGTCCGATTCTTATGTCAACTTTACCATTTCCACTTGTTCCATTTTATATATTATTAGATACTACAGAAGTTCATATATACAATGAAGATTTCAGTTTACATGAAAAGTGTTCAAATAATATAGCCTTACGCATAAAATTCAATTGACCCTAATCTTTATATTACCTCACTCTTGTGATGAATAATTCATCCATCTACACATTACTTTAATAATACAAAATTTATTTTTTAAGAATAATAAATTTTTAGTTTATCACGTTTTGAAGACAACTTCTTATTGGCCTAACGATCTTCCTTCTTTTAACGATAATGTAATTTTTTGCACTAGCATATAAAGCGATTCCATCAACATCATCTTAAGAATTAGAATAGTTGGCTAAAATCTTATATTAGTAATATAAGATCACGCATTATGCATGTTTCGATGTTAAAACTTATGATTAATAATACCAAGTTCACCACAATGTGGACCATAAAAATAAGTGGTTTGTGAAAATTTATCTAGTTTTTTAATACCATCAAGATAGCTTTTTGTTTTAACTAATTAGGCTATATTATTCAACATTTTAGATAATATCATATAATTATTAAAATTTAGATCTTCTTTCAAAATATTTTACAAACATGAATTACTTTTATTTTTTAGCCATTGCTATCAAAGAGGTGATAGTTGAGGATGAGATCAGATCTATTGATATTAAACCTTTAATCATACCTCCTCTTTATAATCCAATACACCTTACATCTCCTTAAGCTAATTTTTTCTAATATCATACAAAATAAATTTTAATGCATTATGCATTATCATTATCATAATATGTGATGAATAAAAAATGATAAAATAAAAGTCTCTAATACTATCGATAAAATTGATATGGTTCGATGTCAACTTGAGGAAAAAATGACTCAAATGAAATTCTAAATATCAATTTTGATTAGTTATAGATTGTCCATAATCCTGACAAGTATTATTGTATCAAAGAATACTCTATTTCTATTTCTAGAAATAGAAACATCCAAGTTTATAAGAAAAGAAGTTTTGACATCACTATTACCATATGAAATCAAGTTATATCATTATGTTGCAGAAATTTTCCAACAAGATGGATATTTTTTTTGATATTATTCAATTATATAGTTTATTATTGTAAATATGTAATTCTTGTATATGGGTAGATTTTCAATTTCCTCTACAAATGCAAATCAATGTACATAACACTAACTCTATTAAAGTACAATTATATTATTAGCTAATAGGTTTCGATAATGAATAACGTAGTCACTAGTTAAATGAATAAATTCTCAGCTCAAGTCACTAGCATTTACCAAGTCGAAACATTTCTAGAAAAAAAAATACTCAATACATTATATGTTACCTATAATAAAATAATCTTAGAGCATTAGAATTTGTTCATCTTTAAATTTAAGTGATTGTAATATCAATGTTGGCAAAATAAATATTTAAGATATTTTAATAAAATATCAAATTTGTCTTCTTAGATTTTGATTATGTTAGACTTTTTAGTTCACACAATAATATAATTGATTATTAAAATTAATCTTTGTTATTTAGCATGAGGGACACAAATTAACATGAAATGAAAGATATTTTTTTACAAATATTTCTAACTTTGCCATGCTTGTTTAAAATCATGATAACATCTTATTTTGACTCAATTTATCATAATATAATTGATATTTATTGAAATGTTTTGTGCTTTTTATATAAAATAATGAACAAACATGTCGAATAAGTCAAATTGACATTAGTTTTATCCACATTTTGATATTTTCAAATTGTATGAAGAAGATCATCAACTAGGTTCATGAAGAAGGTGAACTAGATATTATTCAAATCATAATTTTTAAGAATGAGAATTTTTGCACTATGTTTAGATTTTCAGAAATTACAAGAAAGTTGATCGTCAAAAAAATTAAGTTAGTTCTATTTTCAAATAAGATTTCTATGTGTGGAGTTTAGAACCCTGCCTTGTGTAATTGATCACAAAAAGAGCATAAAGTATTGAATGACTAAAGGATTACTAGCCAATTTACAAAAGAGATATTTATTCCTCTCTCAATTATATTTATGCACTTGAAGGATATGGAATAGATTTTTTTCAACTTACCATACAATAATCTTATATTGTTACATAAAGTATAAGCATTATGTTAAAAGATGACATTATTTCTCTAAAATATTTAATTAATAAATATAACAAGCATAGTGTATAAGGTCATAATTCTTTATTTAATTTATATACATATCCCTTCTACCATGAGATATGTTATTGCATACAAAGAAAGTTACAATATACAATGATGATTTCAGTTTGTAGACGACAATGGTCAGTTTCAAAAAATAAAACCTTATGTATAACGTTTAATTGATCCTAATTTTTAAAGCAACTCACTCTTGTGATGAACAATTCATCCATCCAGATATATTACTTCAATATTATAAATTTTTTTTACAAATAATCAAGTATTGGCCCATCATGTTTCTATGACAACTTCTCATTAGCCTGATGGTCTTTCTCCTCTTAACAACAATGCAATTTTTTCCGGTAGCATCTGATGAGCTTGCTCCAACATCATCTTCAGTATTAGAAGAGTTGGCAAAAATCTTAGGTCAGTAATAATTATTATTTATTTGTTTATAGTATTTGAAATAGCATATGATCCAGCATTATTGTAGTTTTGATATTAAAACTAATGTTAAATAACACCAAGTTCTACTAAATGTGGAATATATAGGAAATATGTTACGTGAAGAGTTATCTTTAATTCTTTTCATGCAAATCTAAAAGCTTGTTTCATTTACTAATTTTACTATATTCGACATTAGTTTTTATTTCTTCGTATGCTTGTTAAAATTTAGATTTTGTTTCAAAATATTTTACTAATTGAATTAATTTTGTTCTTTAGCTATTGCTATCAAAGAGGTTATAGTTGGAGATGACATCAAATCATTCGATATAAAACCTTTTATCATTTCTCCTCTACATAATCCTGTAGTCCCTATACACCTATAGGCTTATTGTCTTAATATCATAAACAATAAACTGTAATGCATTATGCGTTGTCATTATTTTACTTCGAGATAAACTAAAAATTATTTAAATACATGTCTCTCAAATATTATCAATAAAATTGAAATGGTTAAATGTGAGCTTGTAGAAAAGATAAGCCAAATAAAATTTTAAATATTAAATTTCATCCGTGAAAAGCATTATTATAACAATCGGTTCTATGTATTCTTGAAAAGAATGTTGGATATAACTATTACCACATAAAATATAGTTATGTCATTATATTACATAAGTGTTCCAATATAATGTATTGTTTCTTAATATTATTTAATTATATAGTCTATTGCCATAAATTGATAATTTGTGAGAGCGGGTTAGAGTTCCAATTTCCACTACAAAGTAGACCAACATACAAAATCCTCACTCCATTATATTATAACAATATTCTAAGCTCTTATATTTTAATGATGAATAACTTACATGATAGTTAAATGAAAAATTTTTAATTTCAAGTTGCTAGTTGGTAATGAGTTGAAACATTGCTATAAAAAGAAAGTATAAATACCTTATTAGTTGCCAATGATAAACTAGCATTGAACCATTAAAATACACTCATCCTAAACTTTAAGTGGTTATAATCTTAGAGTAGCAAAACTAAAGTTTTCTAAAATTTTTATACAATTGTGACATTTTAGATTTTTAATATGTTTGATTTTTAGTTCACTCCTTTTAACAATACATTATTAAAATTTATCTTTTTTAGGATTTGAGTAAAAGAATTAACATAAAAGCAAAGATAAATAATTACAAATATTTTTAGATTTATTATCCATAAATACAATATTGATAACATCATATTTTGATTTAAATTATCATGAGATAATAGATGTTTATTGTAAAATATTATTATTTTGATATAATATAATCAACAAAGGACTCGAATAAGTCATGTTGACAATCAATACATCCGTACCTACGTGCCTATGATTAAGTTGGAATCATATGAGAAGGCATAGTGGGAGCGTGGATGCGATAACAAGACCCACGAGATGGACGATTACGATGCATGAAGATGCATCGAGATGTCGACGGAACCGACGAGGACGAGATGGACAATCACAGGGCATGAAGATGCACCGTTGCGCACATAGATCTTGATGTGAGTGATTAGGCCTACTGGATTGGGCCTGATCACATTAGGCTGTGGTTCATGATCATCTGGTATGATTACTCATGTGATGTGTGATTGCTTATATACCTACTAGATATGTATATATATTTTCATGCGATGTAAATATATATTAAATATATATATGTGTGACATGTCATATTATGAGACCAAATCATAAAAACCTCTCTCTCTATAATATTAAGTCGGTAAACATGAGGTAATTAGATTGACCCACGTGGCCTTCCATCGTTATAGGTAGGAATCGATTCTCGGTGTAGGTTGAGTTGGTCGAGTCCCTCGAGGCTCACCTATATCACGATTCGCTATCTTATCTACAACATAGAAATGTCACCGGTGACCTGAGGGCATGGTATACTTGGTCGAGTCCCTCGAGGGTATATCATCAAATCAGACTCATCTTATAACGATGGTTGGTTGAGTCCCTCGAGACCATGGTGATTCGGAGGTCGAACAGGACGGGAATCACAAGGAGTTGTGATCGGCAAGAGTTGCCTACCTTTTGGGCTTAGTGTGATTGGTCGAGTCCCTCGAGATTACACTAAGATGCTAATTGGATCTTGATCCCCATTATAAGTCTATCGGAGACTTTCGTTTCACGTGTTGAGGGTGTCGCATGACTCGCTAGTAAAATAGTATGAGCATATTAAGATAGAAGTCCATATCTTGATAGTTTATTTCTTGCAAAATCTGCATGTTATTCATTTCTGCTGCATCTTTATTTTCAGAAAATGTCACTTTCAAATCCCTTACGTGGCATACTTGATGTCAATCGCCTCACAAGTCCAAATTATTCGGATTGGCTCCGCAACTTGAGAATTGTTCTCACGGCGGAGAAAATCATATACGTCCTTAATACAATAATGCCTACGCCCGAGGAAGGGGCAAGCGAGGATGAGATCGCTCGCTACGTGAAGTACATTGATGACTCCACTCTTTCTTAGTGCTATATGTTGGGCTCTATGACTCCTGAGTTACAGAGATAACATGAAAAGATGGATGCTAGATCCATTCTCCTACATGTCCGCAAATTGTTTGAGGAATAGGGAAGGACTCAGCGATATGAGATATCCAAGAGCCTCTTCCGCACTAGGATGACTGAGGGGACATCGGTTCAGAATCATGTCCTAAAGATGATTGAGTGGATGGAGAAACTCACAGGTCTAGGAATGGTCCTAGAGGATAACTTGTGTGTGGACATTGTGCTTCAGTCCCTACCAGATTCTTTTTCATAGTTCATAATGAATTTTAATATGAACAAGCTTGAGGTGACTCTTCTAGAGCTCCTCAATATGTTGAGGGAGGCAGAGAGTACTATTAGGAAAGAGAAGCCAGTTCTCTACACTAGTGAGACTAGAAAGAAAAGGAAAGTAGAAAAGTCCCTTAAGAAGGGAAGGGGCAAGGGCAGACCAGGAAAAGCAAAGGTTGCTAAGAAAGACCCAGTAAAGGACAAAGGCCAGTGCTTCCACTATGGCAAAGATGGGCACTGGAAGAGAAACTGCAAAGAGTACCTTGCAGAAAAGGCGAAACAGAAGCTTGGTGAAGCTTCAGGTACATTCATGATCAGTCTCCATTTGTCAGACTCTTATAATAACACATGGGTATTGGATACCGGTAGTGCTTATCATATATGCAATTTGTTGCAGGTTCCGGCAATGCCTAGGAGACTAGAGAGAGGCGAGATGGACCTCAAGATAGGCAATGGAGAAAAAGTTGCTATAGTAGCTATTAGCGAGGTCGCCCTACATTTGCCTGGTAGAGTTTTTATTGCATTAGATGCATGTTATTTTGTTCCTTCTATTATCAAAAACATTATCTCCATTTCATATTTGACAATTAGTAGATATAAATTAGTTTTTGAGAACAATGGTTGTTCGATATTATTAGATGATGAGATCATCATGAAAGGAACATTGCATAATGGTTTATTTATGCTAGACACTACTCCACATATCATGAATGTAAGTGTGTCCAAGAGGAAATGAGATGAGATAAACAGTACATACCTGTGGCATTGTAGGCTAGGTCACATCCATGAAGAAATGATTCAAAAGTTGCTAAATGATGGATATCTAGATCCATTCGACTATGAGTCATATGCAACTTGCGAGCCATGCCTTCGTGGAAAACTGACCAACTCTCTATTTAGTAGAACTGGAGAGAGAGTCACTAAGCTGTTGGAACTCATACATAGTGATGTATGTGGACCCATGTCAACTCATGCCATTGGTGGTTACTCCTACTTCATTACCTTTACTGATGATTTCTCAAGGTATGGATATGTGTACTTAATGAAGTACAAATCTGAGGCCTTTGAGAAATTCAGAGAGTATAAGAATGAGGTGGAGAATCAGACAAGAAAGAGTATCAAAACTCTTTGATCAGATCGAGGAGGTGAGTACTTAAGTATATAGTTTACTCAGTTCCTCAAGGACTATGGGATATTATCCCAATGGACACCTTCTTATACACCTCAGCTCAATAGTGTGTCTGAAAGGAGAAATTGTATGTTGTTAGACATGGTACGATCCATGATAAGTTTCGCTGACCTACCTATCTCATTTTGGGGATATGCCCTAGAGATCGCAGTTTACCTTTTGAACAGAGTTCCAACTAAGTCGGTAGTGTCTACACCATATGAGATATGGAAAGGGAAGAAGCTCGATCTTAAAGTTGTTAAGATTTGAGGCTGCCCTGCCACGTTAAAAGACACAACCCCGATAAGTTGGAATCGAAGATAGAGCGGTGCAAGTTCGTGGGATACCCTATGGAAACTTGTGGGTATTATTTCTATCATCTCGAAGACCAAAAGGTCTTTATAGCCAAGAGAGCAGTGTTCCTTGAGAAGAAACACATTCTTGGCAGAGATAGTGGGAGCATGATAGAGTTGAGCGAGGTTGGAGAACCAAGCTCAAGCACTACTCTACAACCCGAGTCTGTTCAGGTACCTAACACATAAGTTCCAACTTTACGTAGGTCCGGTAGAGTATCCCATCCTCCTGAGAGATATGTGGGACATATTAGAGGAGAAGATATTAAGGATATTGATTCGCGGACCTACGAGGAGGCTATTATGAGTATAGACTCTAGGAAGTGGCAAGAAGCTATGAATTCTAAGATGAATTCTATGTACTCCAATAAGGTTTGGTACCTAGTTGATGCGCCCGAAGGTATTGTACCCATCGGTTACAAGTGGATCTTTAAGAAAAAGATTAGAGTAGATGAAAATGTAGAGACCTATAAAGAAAGGCTAGTGGCTACGGGGTATCGTCAAAGGCAAGGTGATGACTATGACAAAACCTTCTCACCCATAGCAATGCTAAAATCCATCCGAATTCTATTGGCTATTGCAGCACACTATGATTATAAGATCTGATAGATGGATATGAAAACTGCATTCCTTAATGGGAACCTCGATGAGGAGGTGTATATGATACAACCTAAGGGATTCGTATCCAAGGACTGCCTAGATAAGGTGTGTAGGTTGCTTAGATTCATTTATGGACTAAAGCAAGCTTCCCGAAGTTGGAACGTAAGATTTGATGAGGCAATAAGATCTTATAACTTCGTTAAGAATGAAGATGAGCCTTGTGTGTACAAGAAGGTAAGTGGGAGCGCTATCACCTTTTTGGTGTTATATGTGGATGACATCCTAATCATTGGGAATGACGTAGGAATGCTATCCACAATAAAGGCTTGGTTATCTAGACACTTCACCATAAAAGACTTAGGGGAAGCATCCTATATCTTGGGGATTCAGATCTATAGAGATAGATCTAAGAGGATGCTTGGCTTGTTCCAATCCAGGTATATAGAAACCATTGTCAAAAGGTTTGGCATGAAAAATTCTAAGAGAGGTCTAATACCGATGAGACATGAGATATCGCTTTCTAGGAGTATGTCCCTAAAGACTCTAAAAGAAAGGACAAACATGGATATGATACCTTATGCCTCGGTGATAGGGTCTATCATGTATGACATGCTATGTACTATGCCTGATATAGCGCATGCTCTGGGTGTCACGAGCAGGTATCAGGCGGATCCAGGCTTGGAGCACTAGAAAGCAATAAAGTGTATCCTTAAGTACTTGAAAAGGACTAAGGATCTTTTATTAGTATATGGAGATAGTAGCCTCAAGGTTGAAGGCTACACAGACTCAAGTTTTCAGTTTGATGTCGATGATAGCAAATCGAATTCGGAGTATGTGTATACCTTGAATGGAGGAGCAATGTGCTGGAAGAGTTCCAAGCAAGATGCTGACTCGACCACAGAGGCGGAATACATTACTACAGCATATGCAACAAAAGAGGGAGTCTAGATGAAGAAGTTCATCACAGATCTAGGAGTCAAACCAACTAGCGAGGAGCTGATTCATTATATAGCGACAACTACAGGGTGATTACTTAAATAAGGGAACTTGGGTCTCACCAGATGTGTTCTGAGGAGGTTCCAGCTTATTAGAGAGATCATGACCCGAGGAGATGTATTAGTGGAAAGAGTTCCATCCGAAGATAACATTGCAGATCCACTAACAAAACCATTGTCTCATATTGTTTTTTAGTGTCACAAGGGTCTAATGGGGATCAGACACATAGGTGATTGGCTTTAGGTCAAGTGGGAGATTGTTAATCATAGGTGCCCAGCAAGCCAATCACGTGAGTGATGGCACGTGTGACTTGACACGAAATCTTTTTGCTTATTATATTTTGGCATTCAACACTTTATATTGTCTATTACATATATGCATGTATATATATTGTGATGTCCTTGGATCTGTGTAATGGGAATCGGATCGTGATGAGATCACAATAATGAGATCGATTCACCTTTAAACATAGATCCTAAATAATCCCGGTCATAAGTTACTCGATAGGGATATCGTGATAACCGGACAAACTAGTGTGCTGTATACCCATCCATATGATGGATGCAGCTAGTTTCATAGCTGCTCCTGTGGGGACACTAGGGATACTGTACATGTGCTCATTTGAGAATGAGTTCACTGATTGATCCGCTTACAGAATACTTGATGGTTGATGATACCTTATTATCAGACAGTGATTCTGTAGTCCTAGTGGTGTATTTGGTCCTTAGACTTGAGACACCAAGGATGTCCTGTATTAGTGCTCTACTCTTTGATACCAGACTTATAGGTTTGGATGTCCCAGATCTAGTACAGCTGTTCATTTGGAGTGGCAGTCGACCTTACGAGGGCTATTGAGTGTCGATAGAGGATCATCCACTCTTGGTGTCATGAGAGGAATATCCCATGTGTTCTTGCTCAAACAAATTCCTAGCTAGGGTCATTCGGGTTGAGAGAGAAAGAGTTCTCTAGGAGAATCTGATTAGAGCAAGACTCGAATAGAAACTATATGGGTCTGACAGCACCATGCCCAATATACGATCTCTAGGATATTAGATGGATGAGAGACTATAGATACACGGTAACTGAGGACAAACATATTCAATGGATTAGATTCCCCTGTATTGTTTGGGGACTACGACGTAGTGGCCTAGTACGTTCGTAGTCGATGAGTCGAGTGAATTATTACAGAGATAATAATTCACTGAGCTAGAAGGAGTTCTGACAGCTATGACTCATGGCCAGCTCGATATTGGGCTTAGAGGGTCACACACATATGGTAGGCATTGCGATGAGTAGAGTTTCGGATATGAGATATCCGTCGGTGCCCCTATCTTATTGGATATCCAATAAGCCCTTGAATTATTGGATCCCATGGACGAGATCCACTAAGAGCCCATGAGAGATTATTAGATAGAGATCCATTAATCTAAAAGGCTTGGGTAATTGGATATAAATCCAATACCCACTATGGGAGGATCCATTAGGGTTTGACTGGGGGCCTCTATAAATAGGAGGGATTCTGAGCCTCATAGGCTAGAGCTTTTGTTTGCCTCTCCTATTCTCCTCCCCCTCTCCATCTCAAAGCAGGCCTGGAGTTTTGAGTAGCGTCGTCGAAGCCCTACTGTGTGGATCACCGCTAGAGAGGAAGATGCTTGACCTCCTTCACCCTCTCCTAGAGATATGCAAGGAAACAGGGATATACGATCTCCCTAGGTAACACAATTTGTTCTATAAATAGTTTGTTTCATGGATTTTTGCGCACCAATATTCGCACGACGACGAACATCTTTTTGGGAAATTGGGGATTTTGTTTTTCTTATTTTTCCGCTGCGCATGTGATGTCGCCTCTAAGATTTCCCAACAGTACATATTAAAGGAGAGGATGTTGAGGATATTGATCCTCAGACCTACGAGAAGGCTATTATGAGTATAGACTCCAGGAAGTGGCAAGAAGCCATGAATTCTGATATGGATTCTATGTACTCCAACAAGGTTTGTAACCTAGTTGATGCGCCCAAAGGTATTATACCCATCGGTTGCAAGTGGATTTTTAAAAAAAAGATCGGAGTAGATAGAAAGGTAGAGACCTATAAAGGAAGGCTAGTGGCTAAGGGGTATTGTCAAAGGCAAGGTGTTAACTATGACGAAACTTTCTCACCCGTAGCAATGTTAAAATCCATCCAAATTCTATTGGCTATTGCAACACACTATGATTATGAGATTTGACAGATGGATGTGAAAACTGTATTCCTCAATGGGAACCTCAAGGAGGAGGTGTATATGATATAACCCGAAGGATTCGTGTTTAAGGACTACCCAGATAAGGTGTGCAGGTTGCTTAGATCTATTTATGGACTAAAGTAAGCTTCCCAAAGTTGGAACATAACATTTGATAGGGCAATCAGATCTTATGACTTTGTTAAGAATAAATATGAGCTTTGTGTGTATAGGAAGGTAAGTGAGAGCACTATCACCTTTTTGGTGTTATATGTGGATAACATCCTAATCATTGGGAATGATGTA
Source organism: Musa balbisiana (assembly GCA_004837865.1). Classification (NCBI taxonomy): domain Eukaryota; kingdom Viridiplantae; phylum Streptophyta; class Magnoliopsida; order Zingiberales; family Musaceae; genus Musa; species Musa balbisiana. The sequence goes on along the minus strand of CM017188.1, from coordinate 41,566,644 downwards.
GGAATGCTATCCATAGTAAAGGCTTAGTTATCTAAACACTTCTCCATAAAGGACTTAGGGGAAGTATCTTATATCTTGATGATTCATATCTATAGAGATAGATCCAAGAGGATGCTTGGCTTGTCCATAAAGGTTTGGCATGAAAAATTTCAAAAGATGTCTCATATCGATGAAACATAGGATATCGCTTTCTAGGAGTATGTCCTCAAAGACTCCTTAAGAAAGGATGAACATGAATAGGATACCTTATGCATCAGCAATAGGGTCTATCATGTATGCTATACTATTTACCTGGCCTGATATAGCGTATGCTCTCAGTGTCACGAGCAGGTATTAGGCAGATCCAAGCTTTGAGCACTGGAAAGTAGTAAAGTGCATCCTTAAGTACTTGAGAAGGACTAAGGATCTTTTACTAGTATATAGAGATAGTAGCCTCAGGGTTGAAGGATACACAGACTCGAGTTTCCAGTCTGACGTCGATGATAGTAAGTCAAATTCGGGGTATGTGTATACCTTGAATGGATGAGCAGTGTGTTAGAAGAGTTCCAAGCAAGATATTACTGCTGAATCGACCACAGAGATGGAGTACATTGCTGCAGCAAAGGCAACAAAGGAGGGAGTCTAGATGAAGAAGTTCAACATAGATCTAGGAGTCGGGCCAACTAGCGAGGAGCTAATTCCTTATATTGCAATAACTACAGGGCGATTACTCTAATAAGGGAACCCGAGTCTCAGCAGAAGTATTTTGAGGAGTTTCCAACTTATTAGAGAGATCATGACCCGAGGAGATGTAGTAGTAGAAAGATTTCCATCCGAAGATAATATTGCAGATCCACTAACAAAGTTATTGTCTCATATTGTCTTTAAGCGTCATAAGAGTCTGATGGGGAATAGACACTAGGTGATTGGCTTTAGGTCAAGTGAAATATTGCTAGTCATAGGTGCCCAGTAAGCCAATCACATGAGTGATGGCACGTGTGACTTGACACGGAATCTTTTTTGCTTATTATATTTTGACATTTATCACTTTATATTGACCATTGCATATATGCAATATATATATTGTGATGTCCCTGGATCTGTCACCTTTAAACACAAATCCTAAATAATCCCGGTCATAGGTTACTCGAGAGGGACATCAAGATAACCTGACAGACTGGTGTGCTGTATACTCGTCCATATGATGGATGCAGCTAGTCTCATAGCTGCTCATAAAGGGACACTTGGGATATAGTACAGATGCTCATTGGAGAATGTATTCACTGATTGATCTGCTTATGGAATGATGAATGGTTGATGATGCCTTATTGTCAGACAGTGATTTCGTAATCCTAGTGGTGTATCTGGTCCATAGACTTGAGACACTAAGAATGTCTTGTATGAGTGCTCCATTCTTTATACCAGACTTATAGGTTTGGATGTCCTAGATCTAGTACAGTCAATCATTGGGAGTGGCAATCGACCTTATGAGGGCTATTGAGTATCGATAGAGGATCATCCACTCTCGGCGTCATGAGAGGAATATCTCATGTGTTCTTGCTCAAACAAATCCCTGGCCAAGGTCATTCGGATTGAGAGAGAAAGAGTTCTCAGGGAGAATCTGATTAGAGCGAGACTCGAGTAGAAACCATATGGGTCTGTCAGCACCATGCCCGATATATGGTCTCTGGGATATTAGATGGATGAGGGACTATAGGTACATGGTAACTGAGGACAAACAGGTTTAATGGATTAGATTCCCCTGCATCGTCTAGGGACTACGACGTAGTGGCCTAGTACGTCCGTAGTCGATGAGTCGAGTGAATTATTATGGAGATAATAATTCACTAAGCTAGAAAGAGTTCTGACAGGTATGACTCATGGCCAGCTCAATATTAGGCCTAGAGGGTCATACACATATGGTAGGCATTGCGATGAGTAGAGGTTCGGATATGAGATATCCACCGGATCCCCTGTCTTATTGGATATCCAATAAGCCCCTGAATTATTGGATCCTATGAATGAGATCCAATAAGAGTCCATAAGAGATTATTGAATAGAGATCCACTAATCTAAGAGACTTGGGTAGTTGGATAGAGATCCAATACCTAATAGGAGAGGATCCATTAGGGTTTGACAATGGACCTCTATAAATAGGAGGGATTCAATGGTTCATAGGCTAAAGCTTTTGCTTGCCTCTCCTATTCTCCTCCCCCTCTCCACCTCAGAGCAGGCTTAGAGTTTTGAGGAGCGTCATCGCAGCCCTGCTATGTGGATCACTGCTAGAGAGGAGGATGCTTGACCTCATTCACCCTCTCCTAGAGATCTACAAGGATTCAGGGATATACAATCTCCCTAGGTAACATAATCTATTTTATATGCAGTTTGTTTCATGGATTTTTGCGCATCAATCTTCGCACGATGACGAACATCTTTTTGGGAAATTAGAGATTTTGTTTTCTTATTCTTCCGCTGCGCTTGTGATGTCGCCCCCTAAGATTTCCCAACATATTCCAGGAAGCGATAAGAAACCATGAATTTTGAGATAGATTCCATGCACTCCAATAAGGTTTCGAACATAGTTAATGCACCCGAGGGTATTGTACCCATTGGTTGCAAGTGGATCTTCAAGAAGAAGATCATAGTAAAGAGAAAGGTAGAGACCTATAAAGTAAGGCTAGTGGTTTAGAAATATCGTCAAAGGCAAGGTATTGACTATGACGAAACCTTCTCACCTGTAGCCATGTAAAAATCTATCTAAATTCTATTGGTTATTGTAGTACATTGTGATTATGAGATCTAACAAATGGACATGAAAATCGTATTACAACCTCGAGGAGGAGGTGTATATGATACAACCTAAGGGATTTGTATCCAAGAATAGTTCAGATAAAGTGTGTAGATTGCTTAGGTCCATTTATATATTAAAACAAGCTTCCCGAAGTTGGAATATAAGATTTGATGAGGTGATCAGATCTTATGATTTTGTTAATAACAAAGATGAGCCTTGTATATACAAAATGGTAAGTGGGAGTGCTATCACCTTCTTGGTGTTATATGTAGATAACATCATGATGATTGGGAATGATGTAGGAATGCTCTCCATAGTAAAGGCTTAGCTATTTAGACACTTCTCTATGAAGGACTTAGGGGAAGTATCCTATATATTGGGGATTCGGATCTATAGAGATAGATCTTAGAGGATGCTTGGCTTGTCCCAGTTTAGGTACATAGACACCATTGTCAAAAGGTTTGGAATGAAAAATTTTAAGAGATGTCTCATACCGATAAGACATGGGATATCGCTTTCCAAGAATATGTCCCCAAAGACTCATGAAGAAAGGGCAGACATAGATATGATACCCTATTCCTTAGTGATAGGGCCTATCATGTATGCTATGTTATGTACCCGACCTAATATAGTGCAAGCTCTGAGTGTCACGAGCAAGTATCAAGCGAATCCAAGCTTAGAGCACTGGAAAACAGCAAAGTGTATCCTTAAGTACTTGAGAAAGACTAAGGATGTTTTACTAGAATATAGAGGTAGTAGCCTTAGGGTTGAGGGCTACACGAACTTGAGCTTCCAATCCGTTATCGATGATAATAAGTCTAATTTAGGGTATGTGTTCACCTTAAATAGAGGAGTAGTGTGTTGGAAGAGTTCTAAGTAAGACACTACTGTTGACTCGACCATAAAGGCAAAGTACGTTGTTGCAATAAAGGCAACAAAGGAGGGAGTCTGGATGAAGAAGTTCATCACCGATCTGGGAGTTGTGCTAGGTAGCAAGGAGTCGATTCTCTTATATTGTGACAACAACGGGGCGATTGCTTAAGCAAAGGAACCCGGGTCTCATCAGAAGTGTTCTAATGAGGTTCCAGCTTATTAAAGAGATTGTGGCTCGAGGAGATGTAGCAGTGGAAAGAGTTTCATCTGAAGATACCATCGTAGATTCACTAACAAAGCCATTGTCTCATATTATCTTTGAGCATCATAGGGGTCTAATGAGGATCAGACATATAGGTGATTGGCTTTAGGTCAAGTGGGAGATTGCTAGTCATAGATACCTTGTAAGCCAATCACGTGAGTGATGACATGTGTGATATGACACACATTCTTTTTGCTTATTATATTTTGACATTTTATTACTTCAAATTACTTGTTACATATATATATATATATATATATTTATTGTGATATCTATGGATCTGTGCAATGAGAATCGGATCGTGATGAGATCACGATAATGAGACCGATTTACCTTTAAACATAGACCCTAAATAATCATGGTCATATGTTACTTGAAAGGGACATCGAGATAATCGGACAGAGTGGTGTGCTATATACCCATCCATATGATGGAGGGAACTAGTCTCATAGCTGCTCATGTGAGGATACTAAGGATACAGTGCAGGTGCTCATTGGAGAATGAGTTCACTGACTGATCTGCTCATGGAATACTAGATAGTTGATAATGCCTTATTGTTAGACAACGATTTTGTAGTCCCAATAGTGTATCTGGTCCTTAGACTTGATATACCAAGGATGTCCTGTATGAGTACTCTACTTTTTGATACCAGATTTATAGGTTTGAAAGTTTTAAATCTAGTACAACTGGTTATTAGGGGTGGCAACCAATCTTACGAGGGCTATTGATTGTCGATAGAGGATCATTTACTCTCGGTATCATGAGAGGAATATCTTGTGTATTCTTGCTTAGACAAATCCATGGCCAAGGTCATTCGGATTGAGAGAGAGTTCTCCATGAGAATTCGATTAGAGCGAGACTCGAGAAGAAACCATATGGGTCTGATAGCACCATGCCCGGTATATGGTTCTTGGGATATTAGATGGTTGAGGGACTATAGGTACACAGTAACTAAGGACAAATAAGTCCAAAGGATTAGATTCCCCTGTATCGTCTAGGGACTATGGCGTAGTGGCCTAATACATCCGTAGTCGATGAGTTGAGTGAATTATTATGGAGATAATAATTCACTAAGCCAGAAGGAATTCTGACAGGTATGACTCATGGCCAGCTCGATATTAGGCCTAGAGGGTTACACACATATGGTAGGTGTTGCGACGAGTAGAGGTTCAGATATGAGATACCCGTTCGAGCCCCTATCTTATTGGATATCCAATAACCCAATAAATTATTAGATCCCATGGATGAGATCCAATAAGAGATAATAAGAGATTATTAGGTAGAGACCTACTAATCTAAGAGACTTGGGTAATTTGATGGAGATCCAGTACCCAATAGGGCAGGATCCATTAGGGTTAACTAGGGGCCTCTATAAATAGGAGAGAACTAATGACCCATAGGTTGGAGCTTCTTAGTTGTCACCTCCTATTCTCCTCTCCCCTTCTCCTCCTCAGATAGCAAGTGTAGATATTTGAGGAGCATCGTCGCAGCCCTACTGTGTGGATCACTATTAGAGAGGAGGACGCTTGACCTCCTTCATCCTCTCCAACAGATATATAGGGATTCAAGGATATACGATCTCCCTAGGTAAATCACAACTAACTGTCTCACACGTGGTTTTTTATGTTATGGTTTTGCACACTAATTTTCATATGATGACAAACACATATTGGGAAATTTAAGATTTTTGTTTTATGTTCTTCCGTTGCACATGTGATGTCGCCCCTAGATTTCCCAACAAAAATTGCACTTGAAAAAGATGCATACTAATGAGAATAAATCAGATATATTAACAAAGTCTAAAGAGAAACTTAAAGTATGTAGGCTAAGAGCAAGCTTAGTACAACCCACCATATGAGTTGGAGGAGGAGAATTGTGGGTTCCAACCCATAAGAGGGCTTGGATTAGTTGATTTAAGCATTGAGCTCAAATTTGATTTATTAAAAAAAGAAAAAGAAAAAAATAGAAAAGTGGAGATATGCTTAGGTGGAAGAGGTGTGCGAACGGTGGAAACTGTTGCGACGTAGGAAAAGAAAAACAGAGAGAGAAAATTAAGGTTTTGAGGCTTTTGCTAGATGATCAAGTAGGTAAACTTCATCCATTTATTTATGTGAAGAATCCTTGCAATAAGCTTTACAATCTTAATGGTATAGATCTGCAATTTATCTTCTTTGAAATACTTTTCTATTATACCCACTTGGTGAGACCTAAAATTTTTCTTTCATGAAATCCATCTGTGTTGATGATGATATATTATTATTGAGCCAAGATTTGTGTTCTTGATGTTATTATAATCTTTTAGTTATTTGGAGAAGACTTATTATAAACATATTATCATTATTAGCGATAGTTGAAGTTTGAAGTGAACTATAGTCCAGTGATTTTTTCCGTATTGGATTTTCGATATAAAAATTCGGTATCTCACTTTATTATTGATTCATTATTCTATTATTTATGTTACTCTGGTTAATATTTATTTTTGGTAATAAGTTTATATTTTGATGAAAAATCTATTTTGACATAGAAAGGAAAAAAATTATTCTATTATAATAATTTTTTCCAACAATAATTAACCTTACATTTAAGCTAAAAACCATAAGTATGCTTTATGGTACCATAATAATCTCATAATGATTAGATAATTAGAGAGTCATAGTCTATTAGAATATTTACAAAATCTAAAGAACTTTCCTATGAATCATTTAATTCTTTGCTATTTATATTTTAAATGACGGTGACATCATTTAGAAACTCATAATGTTTATAGAAAAATTAAGATTTATTTTTTTACATATCTTTTTAATTCGAACCAACTGATATAAACTATAGTGAACTTGAGTTTTCTATATGAATATTAGCAATATATATATATATATATATATATATATATATATATATATATATATATATTGTAAATATTATATGAATCATATATACTCTCCACCATTCTCTAACGTGATGGATTACTGGGATTACAGAATAAAAAAAAGGAAGATACTAAGTAATATATTTACTAATTCGAGGGATTAATAAAAAATCATTTACAAACTTGTGATTTATTGAGGAGAATTCATTCACACAGATTTTACATCGTCAACTATCATATCATACATACACGCATACAAGTATGCACACAAAATAGGGGTTCTCCTGAGAACCGTTGATAAAGATGAAGGGTTATGACAACACACTTTCTTCTAATCCTATCCAAGAAAATATAATATCCGTTTGATTCATAGAAGTGAGATTACTTACTTCCCAACGACTATTTCTTTGAGATCGTATAATTATGTGTATTCGTAGGACTTACGAGTTCTCAACATATTTGTGGTGGATGACAGAAGCCACCTCTCTAGCCCAGAAACGGAGTTGCCTCTTCATGTCAGCTCCATACGGAGATCTCGGCTGCAGCGATGGGTTGACGACTGTGAGATCATGTCTCATCCAGACCTCAGAAAGATATGGCCTCTCCACGCTTTCCTCCTCCTCCTCCTCCCCTCCTCTTCTCTGCCTGTCTCGTCATCTCTCCCTTCCTTTCCCAGCCGCTGCAGCCCTGGGATTATGTTCATGATCTCCATGCTCAACTCCTCCTTCCGGAACACAAAACCCAGGTCCATGAAACCCTTCAATTCGTAGTTCTCCAGCTCCGTCACGCTCCTGTAGCTTCGCGACCTGCTCATTGTTCTTCTTCTTCTACTTCTTCTTCTGTCGCTCCTGCTCTCATGCTTGATATCTGAACTCGTCGTCGGGAACGAAGGACATGACCGGAGTACGCCTGTAGGCGGTTCTCGCAAACCAAGAACCAATCTTGTTGGTCTCTTGTTCTTGTATTTAGGCTGCCAAACATTGATGTCAGCACCTAAGTCGGTATGTATTCCTGAGTTTATGGTGATTACCTTCTGCGAGTTGCACCGTGGAACTGGTTCCGAGTTTTGCGTCTCTGACGAGGTTGTCATCTTCTTCATCGTGGGGAGGTCTAATCCAGTAGGCACCAAGAAAAGAATGTTCCTATGGAACCAGATTCTGTCCATGGCATCTTGGAAGCCTAATGAAGCGTTTGCAGCCATCAACACCTGCTGCTTAGCTTTCATCCTACTGCAGCACACGGGTAACAAAATAGGAGGAAGATGCTCGATCGATAAACGATAGGTGAGTGCAAGCGTGAGGCTCCAATAAAAAGGCCTGCAATGATGTGGTCATGCATCGTGCTTTCAAGGGTCCCCGGTCGGAGACTCGAGCAAACACATGCCTTGTGCAATTTGATATGATACTAAATGCAAAATTCCTTGGCCAGGAGTAATCTCTCTTTTCCTGCGCTGGATAGAAGTCGTGGCGTGGATTAATATGAAGTTGCTTTTGCCTTATCCACATCCATTTGTTTGTCAAAGAAGCAGAATCGAAGGAATGGACTGCGTTCATTCATCGGTGGACATGGTGGTGCAAGGCCATCGGTGGACATGGTGGTGCAAGGCCAAGAGTGCTCCTCAGGTCATCAACACATCCAAGGTAGGGGACAAATTACATGTAAAGGGGCCCTTCACGAAAGAGTACTAGTGGATTCCCAGTGACCACCACTGTGAGAGCTTCTTTTTTGGTGTCCTCAGAAGTATTAGACCTCCATTGATAGCAGCTGAGATAGGGAATGCTACAAACACCTTCTTTTGCCAGAATCCTTGTGAGACTGTTTGTTGGCACCGGATGTGGAATTGCAAATTGCAGAGCTGTGGAAAGCTGCTGTTCAACAGCAGATGCCTGCAAACACAGAAAAATAGTGGCTTGAAAACATAACAAGGGGAAGGAATTCAATATCAATTGTGAACCACAAATAAAAAATAATAATAATCTTCAAGGATTAAGATTTGAAATTGCATATTTTTGTTATTAATTTTGATGTAGCATTAATTATTATGTCTATCCTTGGAAATCCAGAAAATTCAGATTAAATTACTTTTAATCAAGGTTCATATTAATTTTTTGTACAATAATAATATTGTTCAGATGATGCATCTTCCATTGATGTCCTTCACTCATATTAAAAATATGTTGGTATACTACAAGAAAAATTGTGCAGCCATGACACATTCTGCAGAGCCATGGAAGCTTTTTTGTTAATAGGTTTTCGGAAACCTTGATGGTATCAATATATTAACAAAAATATTTCCATGATCAAGAGGATATCGCATAGCCATTAATGAATCCAGGAGACCAAGAACATCAAGTTTTCAGGTTCATGAGAACACTCTAACTAGTTTATCATTTCAATAAAAGATAATAACTATATCATCGATAAACATAAGATGAGATATTAGACGACCATCAATGTTAAATTTTCTTCGACTAACTAATTCACTAAGAATTGTTAGGATCAAGAGCACTAAGAGGGGGGGTGAATTAGTGCAGCGGAAAACTTTCGACGATTTAAAATGACGTTCGTATAATAAGAACGATTTCGGTATGAAAGTCGATTCGGAAATTGCTTTAAATTAAGATCAAGTAAAGTGCAGTTAAAGTAAAGCTATGGAAGTAGTTGCAGTTAAGATAGAGAACAAAATGTAAATGCAAACCGAGATTTAGAGTGGTTCGGTCAATCTTGACCTACATCCACTTTTGGCTTCCTCCTCCAATGAGGTCACCGACGTCCACTAGAGGCCTTCCTTCAATAGGCGAAGGCCAACCACCCTTTTACAGTTTCACTCCTTTTGACGGGCTTAGGAGACAACCCTTATAGATTTTTCACTCCTCTCTTGAATGATCAAAACTTCTAAGAAAAGAGGGAGAAGAACTTCTAGCCTTTTACAACACTTTTAATCTCTCAAAATCTCAGAATAAATGCTAAGTTTCGGTGCCCTTTCATACATGAAAGGGTGGGGTTTATATAGGCTCCAAACTGATTTGAATTTGGAGCTCAAAAATGTCATTTCCCATGTTTTCGGGGTCCTGGCGGTACTACCGCCTGACAGAGCTCGGAGACCGAGCTCGGGCGGTACCACCGCCTAACAGGGGCGGTACTACCGCCCAGTCTCACTCGGAGACTGAGCCCAGGCGGTGCCACCGCCTGACAGGGGCGGTGCCACCGCCCAGCCTCACTCCGAGACTCGGCTGTTGGGCGGTGCCACCGCCGACCCAGGCGGTGCCACCGCCGGCCAGGGAATCTGGGTCCTAATGGGCTGATCCATTCGGCCCAATTTGGGTCTGTCAAGGGCCCAATTGTCCCAAGATTAAGTTAATGGGATCACCTCCCATTTCTAACTTAATCATCATGCTAATTATGATATTTTTCAAGACATTTACTGCAACTTGCTCCGATGCGTCAATCGCTTCTTCCGTCGAGCTTCCGACGAACCCTCGGCGATGCTCCGGCAGACTTCCGGCAAACTCCTGGACTTGCGACGATCCACTTGGCGAGTTCCGATGAGCTTCTTTGGCAAGCTCCTGGACTTCTCGGATTTGTTCCCACAGAACCTCCGATGACCGTCCGGACTTCCGTCGAACTCTCGAACCCCCAACGTGATCATAGTCTTGACTTCGGCGCAACTCCTGCTGCATGTCTTACTTTCATCGTAGTTAATCCTGCACACTTATCTCAACATATGGATTATATAACAAATGACAATTGAGTTCATCATCAAAATCCGAGATTCAACAATCTCCCCTTTTTTGATGATGACAATCAATTGATAACGGAGTTAACTTTAGCTCCCCCTATCTATATGCCATACTCAAGATAAGTCATTCTTGAATTCAAAGCCTTTGAATTCAAGAGACATATTGATAAGTTAAGATTGTTTAACCTTATCAATACTTTCATCATGATTCCTATCATGATGTATCTCTCTGAAAATGATGTCAAGGCTTGACATCCATTTTCAAGTTTTACATTTCAAATGTGAATAATAGTAATGGTAGTAATTCATCATATGGTAAGATATCAACATGTGAAATTACGATGCAAGTTCTTGATATCTTAACATAATGCAAATATTTCAAGTGTTTAGCAATCATAGCGTTTCTATCATCAATTTACCATATATTTCGATGCAAGCTTTTTTAACATAATTCAAATTCAAATATGGCACTCATAACATCAATTCATATATTTCTCCCCCTTTGTCATCAACAAAAAGGAGAACGATATAAGCAAATTTTAAACACAAGTGAGTGATAGGTAATTTTTCAACAATGAGTGATAGGATACCAATTATACAAACATCTCAAGGAAAGATTAAATCACGCTTCATTTTTACAAGGATCAAGATATGTATGTGAATCAATATCCTTGCAAGTAAAAAATCTTCCTTTTTTTTTCAAGAAGGAAATTATAAGAAGGAATCATTTTATCAAATCCATTTCTCGAAAATATTTTTCACATTATAAGCCTATGAAAGATGCATTTGCTAATTGATTTCACATGTCAAAAATCAATGAATCAAACTCGATATGACATATGCTTATGAGAGCTACATTAAGTTCGAAAGAGAATAAGGTATCAAGAAAATCCGAAAATAAAATTTAACACTTTCATGCATTCGGACAAGGTTTTGCTATAGATTTTCCACTACAATCATGAAGATAAAACATGCTCATTATCATGAAAATTTTTATATCCAAAACACATAATTTTCAACATATTATTAAGGCATGTAATCATGTAAAATCATCATAGCAATTGAGTGATTTGATTATTGAATCAAGAAAGTCCGAAAAATAGATTTATTGAGTTCAAGCATTCGGACACATCAACATTCCTAATTCTCTTCTAATGAAATTAAATTGTTCTTCACTTAAAGGCTTTGTAAAAATATCAGCTAGTTGATGTTTAGTATCAATGAACTCTATAACTATATCATGATTAGTGACATGATCTCGTATAAAGTGATGTCTAATATCAATATGTTTTGTTCTTGAGTGTTGAATGGGATTCTTTGTTAAACATATAGCACTTGTGTTATCACATTTAATGGGAATATTTTTAAGATGAACTTTATAATCTTCTAAGGTGTTTTTCATTCACACAACTTGTGCACAGCATGCACTAGCTGCTATATACTCAGCTTCGGTTGTTGATAGTGCAACCGAGTTTTATTTCTTAGATGACCAGGAAACAAGAGCATGTCCCAAAAATTGACATGTTCCTGATGTGCTTTTTCTATCTAATCTACATCCAGCAAAATCTGCATCAGCATAAGCAATTAACTCAAACTTCTCGATTTTCGGATACCATAATCCTAGATTTGTGATACCTTTAAGATATCTAAGTATTCTTTTAACCGCTTTGAGATGAGATATCTTAGGGTTCGATTGAAACCTAGCACAAAGTCCTACACTGAACATGATATCTGGTCTAGTTGCAGTGAGGTAAAGTAAACTTCCTATCATACCCCTATAAGTTTTTTTATCGAAGTTTTCTCCACTTTCATCAACTTCTAACTTAGTGGATGTGCTCATAGGAGTGTTAATAGTTTTTGAGCTTTCCATATTAAATCTCTTTAGCAAATCTAAAGCATATTTAGTTTAAATAATAAAGATGTCATTTCTTAGTTGCTTAATTTGTAAGCCTAAGAAAAAGGTTAATTCTCCCATCAAACTCATTTCAAATTCTAGACTCATGGTTTTAGCAAAAGATTCACAAAGAGATTCGTTTGTAGAACCAAAGATAATATCATCAACATAAATCTAAACAATGAGAAAATTATTTTCAAAATTCTTGATAAACAATGTAGTATCAACCTTGCCTTTTGTAAAATTATTTTTAATAAGAAAAGAACTAAGTCTCTCATACCAAGCCCTTGGGGCTTGTTTTAAACCATAGAGAGCTTTAGTTAATTTAAACACATGATTAGTGAGGCTTTTATTTTCAAATCCGGGAGGTTGTTCAACATAAACTTCTTCGGAAATAAAGTCATTAAGAAAAGCGCTTTTAACATCTATTTGAAATAACTTAAAATTATTATTACTAGCATAGGCAAGGAGCATCCTTATGGCTTCTAATCTAGCCACAGAAGCGAAGGTTTCTTCGTAATCGATACATTCTTCTTGGTTGAAACCTTTGGCTACTAATCTAGCCTGGTTTCTAACCACGATACTATATTCATTTTGCTTGTTTCTAAAGACCCATTTAGTACCAATAACTAAATGGTCATTTGGCCTAGGAACAAGCTTCCACACCTCATTTCTCTCAAATTGATTTAACTCATCTTGCATTGCGATAATCCATGAATCATCTTTCATGGCTTCATCAATACATTTAGGTTCAATTTGGGAGAGAAAAGCGGCGTTGGCACAAAATTCTTTAAGAGAAGAACATGTTTGAACCCCCTTAGATGTGTCTCCTAGAATTAGCTCCTTAGGATGAGCATCTACATATTTCCAATCCTTGGGTAAGGATGTTTCGGAAGTGGATGCATCCAAGTTGCTAGTTGGAGAAGGGGTTTCATTTAAATTCAAAGAATCAAAATTAACATCATCATCAAAATCATTTTTCTTGATTTCGAAAATCTCATTGAAAACAACATGAATGGATTCTTCTATAATTAAAGTTCTTTTATTGAAGATACGAAAAGCTTTAGAATCCGAAGAATAACCAAGGAAAATTCCTTCATCGGATTTAGCATCAAATTTTCCTAAGGCATCTTTTTCATTCAAGATAAAATACTTACACCCAAAAACTTTAAAATATGAAACATTGGGTTTTTTGTTGTTCCACAACTCATAGGGAGTTTTGGTGAGTAAGCGTCTTACTAGAACTCTATTCAAAATATAGCATGCAGTGTTTACGGCTTCGGCCCAAAAATATTTGGGTAGGCTATGTTCATTCAACATGGTTCTTGCCATTTCTTGTAAATTTCTATTTTTTCTTTCTACTACTCCATTTTGTTGAGGATTTCTTGGAGTAGAGAAGTTATGATTGTATCCATTAAATTCACAAAATTCTTAAAAATCACGGTTTTGAAATTCACCACCATGATCACTTCTAATTGACGAAATCATAGAACCCTTTTCATTTTGGACAAGTTTGCAAAACTTGGTAAAATATCTAAAGCATTCATTTTTATGTTTTAAGAAATAAGTCCATGTGTATCTACTATAGTCATCTACAATGACGAAAGTGTATTTGCTACCTCCTAGACTTGATGTAGAGATAGGTCCAAACAAGTCCATATGGATCAATTGTAAAGGCCTAGAGGTGCTTATTTGATTCTTAGATTTGAAACTACCCTTAATTTGTTTTCCTAATTAACAAGCATCACACACATTGTCTTTGATGAACTTGATATGAGGAATTCCTCTTATAAGTTCTTTGGATGATATTTGAGTGATTAGTTTCATGCTAGCATGACCTAATCTCCTATGCCAAAGCCAAGCATCCTCATTCAAAATCGAGAAACACATTTCATTGCAAAGATCATTAATGTCAATGGTGTATACGTTATTTTGTTTTAATTCAATCATAGATGTGTTTTTGTGTGGTTTTTCAATGATGCAAGCATTAGATTCGAATTTGACAACATATCCTTTATCACACAATTGACTAATGCTCAAGAGGTTATGTTTTAAACCATCAACTAATAAAACATCTTCAATAAAGAAGTTGGATTTGTTACCTATGGTTCCTTTGCCAATGATTTTACCCTTGTTGTTGTCTCCGAAGGTGACATAGCCTTCGTCTATGCTAGTGAGTTTAGAGAATTGAGATGGATCTCCGGTCATATGCCTTGAGCATCCACTATCAAGGTACCATCTCTTGCTCCTAGCTTGTGATGATGTATGTTTCTACAAGAAAGGATGATTTTTAGGTACTCATTTACTTTTGGGTGCCTCAAATACTGATCTAAATTGTTTATCATGTTGCATAGAATTTATCGTGGTTCCTTTAGGAACCCAAATCAATTTGTTTGGACTAACTTTCTTGAGTGGACAATGATAAGTTTTATGTCCATGTTTGCAACAAAAGTTGCATTTGCTTTGGTGCCGAACATATAAGATAGGGCCTTTAATGAAGGTGGTTGGATTTTGGTGAGGACTTCTCACAAATCCGATTCCACTTCTTTTAGGAACATAACCCTTATTTGTAAGGATCATATTCAAAGACTTGCTACCAACCTCGAATTTCTTCAAGGTATCCTTAAGTAGCAAGTTCTCCTTTTGGAGAGTTTCTAGATCATGACATTTTTTACATGGAGCTAAACTATCATGATATTCAATTTCTAATTTATCGAAATTACAAGTAAGACTATCGTGCTCCCTTTTTAGCAATTTGTATTTTCTACTAATAGTTTTGCATTCATCAAATAAGTCTTGGAAGGCATTTAGTAATTCATCAAATGATAAATCTGCATCAATTAAATTTGTTACCTCATCTCCGATGGCCATTAGGGCGTAATGAGCAACTTGCTCGGTGTTGGACTCCTCTTCTTCGGACGCACTTGAGTCATCCCACGTTGCTTTGAGCGCCTTCTTCTTTGGTGTTCTCTTCTTGGCTTGGGGACAATCACTTTTGTAGTGTCCTGGCTTCTTGCATTCGTAGCAAATAACTTGGTCCTTTTTGGGTTCAAATTTATTTTTTGAGTCATTTTTAAACTTGTTTCTTTTAATGAATTTTTTGAATTTCCTTGTTAGAAGTGCCAAGTCATCGTC
>CM017188.1:41388605-41546105 GCA_004837865.1 Musa balbisiana | reverse complement strand
TATTAATGTCTTCAAAGACTTTCATGCTAGGGTTGAAAGGGAGACAGAAAGGTAATTGAAATGCATAAGATCAGATAATGGTGGTGAGTACATAGGATTATTTAATTATTATTACAAGTCACATGAGATTCAACATAAGATGACAGTTCTTGGTACACCTCAACATAATGCTATTGTAGAGAGGATGAACCGTACCATCATGAAAAAGATCAAATGTATGCTTTTACAAGCCAAGCTACCCAAAAGGTTTTGGGATGAGGCTTTGAGGACTATAGTTGATGTGATCAACTTTTCACCATGTACAGTCCCAGATAGTAATGTTGCAGAGCATGTATAGTCAGGGAAAGATGTTTCCTACAAGCATTTGAGAGTGTTTGGTTGTCGTGCATTTGCATATGTTCCAGATAATGAGAGGTCCAAGCTAGATGGTAAGACTAAAAAATGTATTTTTCTTGGCTACTCACATGATCAATTTGGTTATAGGCTTTAGGATCTAGAAAAGCAGAAGGTGTTCAGGAGCAGAGATGTGGTCTTCTTTGAGGATCAAACTTTTGAGGATTTGAAGAAGGCACCAGCCAAAACTTCTACAAAAGGATTAGCAGATTGTGACCCAGTTACTCCTCCAATATATCAGGGTGATGGGGGAAATGTGCAAGAAGATGGTGTAGAGCCTGATGTTGATATATCTACAAGACATATTGAGTAAGAAAAAGTTAGATAGCAACTTCCCATAGAACCTCAGTTGAGAAGATCTTCTAGATAACGTCAACCTTCTAGAAGATACTTTACAGATGAGTATGTGATGCTTACTGATGCAGGTGAACCAGAGAGTTACCAAGAAGTAGTTCAAAGTGAGCAGAAAAAGAAGTGGTTAGTTGCTATGCAGGAAGAGATGGATGCTCTTCAGAAGAACCACACTTATGATTTGGTGCTACTATCAAATGGAATGAAGGCCTTGAAGAACAAGTGGGTATTCAGGTTGAAGACTCAAGAATATTATTCTCAATCAAAGTACAAAGCTAGATTGGTTGTGAAAGGCTTTGGTCAAAAGAAAGATATTGACTTTGAAGAGATATTTTCTCCTATTATTAAAATGTCTTCTATTCGTGTTGCTCTTGGTATTGCAGCTAACCAGGACTTAGAGGTTGAGCAGTTAGATGTGAAGACAGCTTTCCTTCATGGTGATTTGGAGGAGAAAATTTATATGGAGCAACAAGAAGGTTTCAAAGTCAAAGGTAAAGAGAACTTTGTTTGCAAGTTGAAGAAGAGTTTGTATGGGCTAAAGCAAGCTCCAAGATAGTGGTATAGAAAGTTTGATTCATTTATGACAGAAAATGAATACAAAAGAATAACTTTAGATCATTGTGTGTACATCAAATGGTTTGGTGAAAATTTTATTATTCTCTTACTTTATGTTGATGACATGCTTATTCTTGGGAAAGATATGTCTAAAATTGACAAGTTGAAGAAGGAATTAAGTGAGTCTTTTGTAATGAAGGACATAGGGCCAGCAAAGCAAATACTGGACATGTAGATTTCCCGTGATAGAAAAACCAAGACGATTTGGTTGTCACAGGAGAAATTTATCGAGAAGGTATTGGAAAGGTTCAATATGAGCAATGTAAAGCCAATTGGTTCTCCTCTTGAAGGTCACTTCAAGTTGTGCTGAGAATAGAATCCATCAAGTGATGAGGAGAAGGAGAAGATACAAAAGGTTCCTTATGCTTCAGCAGTTGGAAGTTTAATATACGCGATGGTATGTACAAGGCCGAACATTGCATATGCAGTGGGTGTTACTAGCAGATTTCTTGCAAATCCAAACAAAAAGCACTGTGTAGCAGTGAAGTAGATCTTTAGATATCTCAGAGGGAGCTCTAAGGTTTGTTTAAGCTTTGGAGGTAGACCACTTGTGTTGACAGGTTACACAGATGCAGATATGGCAAGAGATATAGATACAAGGAAGTCCACTTCAGGTTATGTACTTACTTTTGCTGGGGGAGTTATGTCATAGTAATCCAGATTGCAAAGATGTATTGCTCTCTCCACCATAGAGGTAGAATATATTGCTGCTACAGAGGTATGCAAAGAAATGTTATAGATGAAAGAATTCTTACAAGAATTGGGGGTGAAACAGGAAAACTATGTGATGTATTGTGACAGCCAAAGTGTCGTCCATTTGTGTAAGAACCCAATGTTTCATTTCAAATCAAAGTATATAGATATCAGATATTATTGGATTCGAAATGTATTTGAAGAGGAATAGTTGCAGCTTCAGAAAATTCATACAGATGATAACGGAGCAGATATATTGACAAAGACTTCACATTGAGGAGTCATGCGACAGCCTCCCTTATGGGCTGAAGGGGGAGGTTGTTGGGCTGACAGCCCATATGTTGAATCTCGGATTTTGATGCTGAAACTAATTGATTGTGTTTAGATATTTAACTACATTTTGAGTGATGCAGGTCTACTCAATCAGGATTAGACAGTTGACGTAGGAGGAATTGACGTTGCGCCGGAGGAGATCACATCAGGGTATTGGACAGCAGAAGGCTTCAGACGTCGGGCATCGGGCCAAGGAGAGCGGAATTGCGCTAAGGATATTGGGGTTGCGGAGGTCAACCGTTGATTAGGCAATAAGACACAAGAGAGAACAATGCGCTGAAGAATCAGATGAAGCACCAACCAATGATGTGCCGGGCAACAGAATGTCAATTCACATTGCAATAATTGTCTAGATCAGAGTAGAGTTTTGGCTTGTGTGTGTAGAATTAACTATGATAACGATGAAGACATAAAGCGAAATAAAGTGCCGGAGTCAAGCGCGAAGGATTCGTTGGGAGTTCGAGAGTCCGACGGAAGTCCGAAGAATCGTCGGAAGTGCTGTCGAAACCAACCGAGAAGAAATTGGAGACTTGCCGAAGTTTTCGGAAGTCCATCGGAGAGATCGTCGGAGGTTTGCAGAGATCACCGAGATGGCTCGACTACTCGCTGAACTCGCCACAAGATCGGGAGCCTATTGGGAGTCCGCCGGAAGAAATCCGAGTGTGTATCAGAAGTCCACCGGAAGGAAACTCGATGTTGCCGATTAAAAACTTGCTTAGGACTATGTCTTAATTTCATAGTTTGCATGTAATTAGGGTTAGGATTAAGGGTTAATCCTATAACCTAGTTAGGGGCCAATTGGGCCCAAGTTTGGATTGGTTTGGGCCAAGTTTGGAGCCCAACAAGTGAGCTGAAATAGTCTAGGCGGTGGCACCGCCCAAAACCCGAGAGGTCCGGCGGTGGCACCGCCACCAAGAAGTGGTGGCACCACCAGTAAACAGTCAATGTGACATTGACAGGCGGTGGCACCGCCAGCTCCGGGAACCCAAGAGAATTCAAAATTTGGAGCCTAAATTTGAATCCTCTTGGGGTTTATAAATACCCCTCAATTCTCAGTAGAGAATACAACTTTTGAGAAGTAATAGATTGAGATAAAAGCCTTAGCAAAGTCTTTAGCAAGTCTTGTTTTCAATTGCTTGAGTGTTCACCTCCTTCTTTCTTGTTGAAAATTTGTAAGAGTGTGAACCACTTGTAAAAGGTTGTAAGAGGGGTATTTGTCCTTCCCCTTCAAAATGATTTGCTAGTGGAAGTTGGGAGCCTCATCGAAGAAGGCTTCGCAAGTGGATGTAGGTCATTTTGACCGAACCACTTTAAATCTGCGTATTCCTTGAATGTGTGAGTTGTTATTTTTCTATAATCATTATCTACATAGAAGCAAGTTTTTGTTCTTCACTTTACTCTAGTTACTATCGAACGAAATATCCTCGCATTTTACGAAATTAGTTTCAAACCTACTAGTTTTAATTCGTTGCACTAATTCACCCCCCCTCTTAGTGCCGCTCCGATCCTAACAATTGGTATCAGAGCAAGGCTCACTCTCATATTTGGTTTAATACCCAAGAGAGATGGCTTACTCCGACATGCATGAGGGACATTCTATTACACGTCCACCTATGTTTAATGGGTCGGATTACATGTATTGGAAGACACGTATGAGAATCTTCCTCATTTCAATGAATTTCGAGCTTTGGACTATTGTTGAAATGGATTTCAAAAATCTTCTCTTCCGATGAGCGAGTGGAATGAATCGAAGAAGAAAGTTTTTGCTTTAAACGCAAAGGCTATGAATACCTTGTTTTGTGCACTAGACAAAAATGAATTTAATTGTGTTTCAATTTGTGATTCTGCTTTTGATATTTGGAGAACTCTTGAGGTCACTCATGAAGGCACTAGCCGAGTGAAAGAGTCTAAAATCAACATTCTTGTGCACTCTTACGAACTTTTCCGAATGAAACCAAGTGAGTCCATCGGAGACATATACACCCGTTTCACGGATGTCATCAATGGATTCAAAGCTCTTGGTAAAGATTTTTCTAACTTTGAACTAGTAACTAAAATTTTAAGATCCCTTCCTAAAAGTTGGGATCCAAAAGTTACTGCCATTCAAGAGACAAAGGACCTTAAAACATTCCCTCTTGAAGAACTTATTGGGTCTCTAATGACTTACGAAATGTCATGTCAAGCTCATGACGAGCTCGAGAACCCCCTTTCAAAGAACAGGAAGGATATGACACTCAAATCACAAGAAGACCACTTGAAAGGAATATCAAGTGATGAGGACAGTGACAATGACATTGCACTTTTGACTCAAAAATTTAAAAAATTTATAAGAAAGAACAAATTTAAAAATAACACCAAAAACAAACTTGAACATAAAAAGGATCAAGTGATATGCTATGAATGCAAGAAGCCGGGGCATTTCAAAAATAAATATCCCCAAGCCAAAAAGAGAACATAAAAGAAGAAGGCGCTCAAAGCAACGTGGGATGATTCAAGCGCATCCGAAGAAGAGGAGTCCAACACCGAGCAAGTTGCTCATTACGCCCTAATGGCCATCGGAGAGGAGGTAACAAATTTAATTGATGCAGATTTATCTTATCATGAATTATTAAATGCCTTCTATGAGTTATTTGATGAATGCAAAACAATTAGTAGAAAATACAAATTGTTAAAAAAGGAGCATGATAGTCTTACTTGTAATTTTGATAAATTAAAAACTGAATATCATGATAGTTTAGCTCCATGCATAAAATGCCATGATTTAGAAACTCTCCAAAAGGAGAACTTGCTACTTAAGGACACCTTGAAGAAATTCGAGATCGGTAGCAAGTCCTTGAACATGATCCTTACAAATAAGGGTCACGTTCTTAAAAGAAGTGGAATGGATTTGTGAGAAGTTCTCACCAAAATCCAACCACCTTCATTAAAGGTCCATTCAACTTTTGTTCAACACCAAAGCAATTGCAACTTTTGTTGCAAATATGGACATATAACTTATCAATGTCCATTCCATTCAAGAAAATTAGTCCGAACAAATTGATTTGGGTTCCTAAAGGAACCATGATCAAGTCTATGCAACATGATAAACAAGTTAGATCAGTTTTTGAGGCACTCAAAAGTAAATGGGTACCTAAAAATAATCCCTTCTTGTAGAAACATACACCATCACAAGCTAGGAGCAAGAGATGGTACCTTGATAGTGGATGCTCAAGGCATATGACCGGAGATCCATCCCAATTCTCCAAGCTCACTAGCATAGACGAAGGCTATGTCACCTTCGGAGACAACAACAAAGGCAAAATCATTGACAAGGGAACCATAGGTAACAAATTAAACTTTTCCATTGATAATGTATTACTAGTTGATGGATTGAAACATAATCTCTTGAGTATTAATTAATTATGCGATAAAGGTTATATCATTAGATTTGAATCAAATGTGTATATTATTGAAAAACCAAACAATAACATGACTATTATTACATTAAAACAAAATAATGTCTACACCATCAATCTTGATGAACTAGGTAATGAAATGTGCCTCTCCGCTTTAAAAGATGATGCTTGGCTTTGGCATAGGAGATTAGGCCATGCAAGCATGAAACTAATATCTAAGATCTCATCTAGAGAATTAGTACGAGGGATTCCCAATATGAAGTTTGTTAAGGACAAAGTATGCGATGCGTGTCAACTAGGTAAACAAATAAAAACTAGTTTCAAACCAAAAAATCAAATTAGCACCACTAGACCATTACAATTGATCCATTTGGATTTATTTGGACTAATTGACACGACAAGTCTAGGAGGAAGCAAATACGCTTTTGTGATTGTAGATGATTATATTAGATACACTTGGACCTATTTCTTGGCTCACAAAAGTGATTGTTTCAAATGTTTCTCTAAATTTTGTAAACTCACTCAAAACGAAAAAGGTTTCATGATTTCATCAATTCGGAGTGATCATGGTGGCGAATTTCAAAACCACAATTTCCAAAATTTTTGTGAAGATAACGGATATAACCACAACTTCTTACTCCAAGAAACCCTCAACAAAATGGAGTAATAGAAAGAAAAAATAGAAATCTACAAGAAATGGCAAGAACTATGTTGAATGAACATAGTCTACCCAAGTATTTTTGGGCCCAAGCCGTGAATACGGCTTGCTACATCATGAATAGGGTTCTAATAAGACCATTTCTATCAAAAACTTCCTATAAATTATGGAATAACAAAACACCAAATGTTTCTTATTTTAAAGTTTTCGGTTGCAAATGCTTTATTTTAAATGAAAAGGATGCCTTAGGAAAATTTGATGCTAAATCCGATGAAGGCATCTTTCTTGGTTACTCTTCCATTTCTAAGGCTTTTCGTGTTTTTAACAAAAGAACCTTAGTTATAGAAGAGTCTATTCATGTAATTTTTAATGAAATTTCCGAGTTAAAGAAAAATAATTTTGATGATGATATTGGTTTTGAAAATTTGGATTTAAAGGAACCCCCTCCTCAAAATAGCAACTTGGATGCATCTTCTTCCAAAATCTCCTTACCCAAGGAATGGAAGTATATAGATTCTCATCCAAAAGAGCAAATTATAGGAGATACATCATAGGGGGTTCAAACTCATTCTTCTTTCAAGAATTTTTGTGCTAATGTTGCCTTTCTCTCTCAAATCGAACCTAAATGCATTGACGAGTCCTTGAAAGATGATTCTTGGGTCATTGCAATGCAAGAGGAATTGAATCAATTTGAGAGGAATGAGGTATGGAAGCTTGTTCCTAGACCTAGTGACCATTTAGTCATTGGTACTAAATGGGTCTTTAGAAACAAGCAAGACGAATGTGATATCGTGGTTAGAAACAAGGCTAAATTAGTGGCCAAAGGTTTCAACCAAGAAGAAGGTATCGACTACGAAGAAACCTTCGCTCCTATGGTAAGATTAGAAGCCATTAGGATGCTCCTTGCCTATGCTAGTAGTAATAATTTTAAACTATTTCAAATGGACGTCAAAAGTGCCTTCTTGAATGGTTTTATTTCGGAAGAAGTATATGTCGAACAACCTCCTGGATTTGAAAATTCTCTTCTTCCTAATCATGTATTCAAATTGACTAAGGCTCTCTATGGTTTGAAACAAGCTCCTAGAGCTTGGTACGAAAGGCTTAGTTCCTTTCTTATTTTAAATAATTTTACCAAAGGCAAGGTTGATACTACATTGTTTATCAAACATTTTGAAAATAATTTTCTTATTATGCAAATTTATGTTGATGATATTATTTTTGGTTCTTCGGATGAATCACTATGTGAATCATTTGCCAAAAATATGAGTCATGAATTTGAAATGAGTTTAATGGGTGAATTAACATTCTTTTTAGGATTGCAAATCAAACAACTTAGTGACGGTATATTTCTTAACCAATCTAAATATACATTAGAATTATTAAAATGATTTAACATGGATAATTCAAAAGCAATAAACACCCCTATGGGTACTTCGACTAAGTTAGATATGGATGAAAACAATGAAAATTTCGATCAAAAAATGTATAGGGGAATGATAGGTAGTCTACTCTACCTCACCGCGACTAAACTGGATATTATGTTTAGTGTGGGACTTTGCGCTAGGTTTCAATCTAATCCTAAATTATCTCATCTCAAGAGTGTTAAAAGAATATTTAAATATCTTAAAGGAACTCCAAATTTAGGACTTTGGTATCCAAAATCAGAAAAATTCGATTTAATAGCTTATGCAGATGCCGATTTTGGCGGATGCAGGATAGATAGAAAAAGTACATCCGAAACATGCCAATTTTTAGGACATGCACTTGTTTCTTGGACTTCCAAGAAACAAAATTCAGTTATACTATCTATGGCGGAAGCCGAATACATCGCTACAAGTGCATGCTGTGCACAAATTGTTTGGATGAAAAATACATTAGAAGACTATGAAATTCACTTAAAAAATATTCCCATAAAATGTGATAATACAAGTGCCATATGTCTTATCAAAAATCCAATTCAGCACTCTAGAACTAAGCATATCGACGTTAGGCATCATTTCATACGCGATCATGTCCTTAACAATAATGTTGTTCTAGAATTCATTGACACAAAACATCAATTGGCAGACATCTTTACAAAAGCCTTAAATGAAGACCAATTTGAATTTATTAGAAGGGAACTAGGCATGTTAAATTGTCCCTAAGAATGTACTTTTCGAAAAGTTTTTCACCCTCTTTCTGTTCCTTGGTGGATTTGATCCTTCTCTTTTCCAAAAGAAATATTTATCCTAACATCTCTGAAAAATAAAAAATAAAAAAAAAGGGGGAAGGAATGAAAATTTTTTCGCGTCATGCCAGCGGTGGCACCACCAGAATCGACGGTAGCACCGCCTTCCTTCCGCGGCATGCTAGCGGTGGCACCGCCAGAACCGGCGGTAGCACCGCCTTCCTTCCGCGGCATGCTAGCGGTGGCACCGCCAGAACCAGCGGTAGCACCGCTTGAGCATTCGGTCGCTAGGCGGTGGCACTGCTCGGTTTGGCGATGGCACCGCCCGAGAGCCCCTATATAAATCTAAGGGTTAGGGCCGGCGGTGACACCGCCCCCAACCCGTGAGAACCTGCCTCAACCCTCCCCCAACCTCTCTAAAGCTTCATTCCAACATTTAGAAGCCTTGGAAAGGGATTCTTGTTGGTCCAAGCTCTCCATCTTTCAAGAAATTCTCCATAAGGTAAAATCTGAAATTTCTTCTTCCTCTTTTCATTATTTTCCCTACCCTTTACAGTTTCATATTTTTGATCCATCATCTTGTCTAGATAATGGCTCCTAAGAGATCAAAAGGGAAAAGGATTGTAGGAGATTCATATGACCAAAATATTTTTAAATCTAAAGAAGTAGCACTTAGATTTCCAAATTTCAAAACAAGAACTATACATTAGGGTAAACACGTTGATCTAAATGAACTAGGAAACCTAGAACCTATTAGGTGGTTTGCACATTTAGATGCCTTACCTCTCTTACAAATCAATGAACCAATTTATCCTAGGTTAGTTAGGCTATTTTATGCAAACTTGTGTGTGGACAACGAAAGCCTAAGTACTTACCTTTTAGGAACACAGATTAGAATCTTTGATAGTTCTATTTGTGAACTAATTGGAATTACTGAAAAGGATAATGGTTGTTACTTTAGAAACAAATAGGATGTCAATGTGATCGGAGCAACTTACTCCGAAGCCTTAGAAACTATCTTTGAAAATTCGAACACAGGCATGATACCCAAGAGTTGCGAGCACCTACTACCCTTTAACTCCAAAATTCTTCATCACATCATGACTAGCATACTACTTCCCAAGCAATTTCATCTTGATGAAATGAGTCAAATAGAGCTAAGCACCATATACTGGATTATAACCGGACAAAATAATTCTTTTAGATACTTAATCCGGCAACACATGCAGGATATAATAGCTAAAGACACTATGTTACCATATGGGGGATTAATTACTCGATTAATACTTGCCCATAATATTAGTGTCTCGCCTGATGAAGAAATTATTCAAGTTGATCGTTTTAACACCATCAATAAGAATCTATTGAAAAGACTTACGTGCACTTTTAGCAATGGTATATGGGTGAGGCAACCTAGAAGGACTGATCCAATTCCCCCACCAGTAGAACACCCTGAAACACCAATTCTTAGGGGAAATGAATCTCCTCCTCCTAGTCCCTTTGGTGCAGCACCTTTAGCTCCTGCTTCATCATCTGAAGAACTCATTTTGGCATAATTGTATCAGATCAAATCACAACAAGACCAACTCAAAACACAGCAAGAGCAGATTCAAACTCAGCAATTTGAAATTTTACAGGAACTATGGCAAATGAATTAAAAAATAGATGTTCTGTATCAGCACTATGCATTTCCTCCTAAAGATTAATCGATGTATCTTTTATCTTGACATGCAATCTTTGTCATCTTCTTTCCTTGAATGATGTTGAACCTTCTTTTGCAATGTATTTTGAATGATGTTGAACCTTCTTTTGCGATGTATTTTGAATGAAAGATAAAGTTTTAATTCTGGATTAATTTTTTTTTTAACAAAATTCTATAGTAATGTTGAATTCCTTTGCTTTAATAATCACAAATTATACGCTTAAAGTCGCTCTCCTTTTTGTTGATGACAAAGGGGGAGAAATATGGTAAATTGATAATTGCTATGCTATGATTGCCATATTTTCACTATAAAATATTTGCATTATGTTAAGATATCAAAAGCTTAAATCATAATTTTATATGATATCTTGCTATGATCACTATCATTCACGTTTGAAATATAAAACTTGAAAATGATTGTAAATTGATAATTGCTATGCTATGATTGCCATATTTTCACTATGAAATGTTTGCATTATGTTAATATATCAAAAGCTTAAATCATAATTTTATATGTTGATATCTTGCTATGATCACTATCATTCACGTTTGAAATATAAAACTTGAAAATGATTGTCAAGTCTTGACATCATTTTCAAAAAGATACATCATGATAGGAATCATGATGGGAGTATTGATAAGGTTTAACTTATCAATATGTCTCTTGAATTCAAAGGCCTTGAATTCAAGAATGACTTATCTCAAGTATGGCATATAGATAGGGGGAGTTAAGGTTAACTCCGTTATCAATTGATTATCATCATCAAAAAGGGGGAGATTGTTGAATCTCGAATTTTGATGATGAAGTCAATTGTCATGTTTTATCTAATCCATATGTTGAGATAAGTATGTAGGATTAACTACGAAAGCTTGAAGACATAAAGCGAGTCTACCGGAATCAAGTTCGATGGGTGTTTGAGAGTCCAAAGATTCATCAGAGATGCTGTCGGAACCAATCGAGAAGAAATCTGGGACTTGTCGGAGTTTTCGGAAGTCCGCCGAAGAGATCATCGGAGGTTCGCAGAGATCACCGAGAAGGCTTGGCTACTCACTGATTTCGCTACAAGATCAGGAGCCAGCTGGGAGTCCGTCGGAAGAAATCCAAGGGCGTATCGGAAGTCCGCTGGAAGATCGTTGGAAAGCTCGCTGGAACAAGAAGTTTGCCGGTTAAAAACTTGCTTAGGATTATGTTTTTAGTTACGTAATTTGCATGTAATTAAGGTTAGAATTAAGAAATAATCCTATATCTTGATTAGGGGCCAACAGGGACCAAAATGAAACCTGGGTTGGGCCGGACTTAAAGCCCAACCAGTGACCATTGAGGTCAGGCGGTGGCACCGCCCAGCATCCGAAGAGCCAAGCGGTGGCATCGTCCAACACCCGAAGAGCTAGGCGGTGGCACCGCCCAGTACACTGTTAGTGTCAGAACTGACAGGCGGTGGCACCGCCACTGACAGGCGGTGGCACCACTAGCTTCGGGAACCGAAGAGAATTCAAATTTTGGAGCCCAAATTTGAATCCTCTTGAAGCCTATAAATACCCCTTAATTCTCAACAGAGATTACAATTTTTGAGAAGCAATAGAGTAAAAAAAAGTCTTAGCAAAGCCTTAGCAAGTCTTACTTTCAAATTGCTTGAGTGTTCACCTCCCTTTCTTTCTTGTTGAAATTTTGTAAGAGTGTGAACCACTTGTAAAGGTTGTAAGAGGGGTGTTTGTCCTTCCCATTCAAAGTGATTTGCTAGTGGAAGTTGGGGGTCTCATCGAAGAAGGCTTCGCAAGTGGATGTAGGTCATTTTGACTGAACCACTTTAAATCTGCGTATTCCTTGAATGTGTGAGTTGTTATTTTTCTGCAATCATTATCTGCATAGAAGCAAGTTTTTGTTCTTCACTTTACTCTAGTTACTATCGAACGAAATATCCTCGTATTTTACGAAATCAGTTTCAAACCTACTAGTTTTAATCCGCTGCACTAATTCACCCCCCCTCTTAGTGCTACTCCGATCCTAACATCTTTCCCTAACCATACATACTCTGCAACATCACCATCTAGGGTTATACATGGTGACAAGTTGATCATATCAACTGTAGTCCTTAAAGCCTCATCCCAAAATCTTTTAGGTATCTTGGCTTGTGAAAGCATGCATCTGATCTTTTCTATGATGGTGTGGTTCATCTTCTCTGTAATAGCATTATGCTGAGGCATACTAGGAACTGTCATCTCATGTTGAATCTCATGTGACCTACAATAATCATTAAATAATCCTGTGTACTCACCACCATTATCTGATCTTATGCATTTCAATTGCCTTTCTGTCTCCCTTTCAACTTTGGCATGAAACTCTTTGAAGACATTAATAACCTAATCTTTGATCTTCAAAGTATAGACCCAAACTTTCCTAGAAAAATCAACTATAAAAGTGATAAAATAAAGTGCACCACTTATACCAAGAACATCAACAGATCTACTAGAAGATTTTATCCTTAAAGGACCACATACATCTGTATAAACATGGTCTAAGTCATATATTTTTCTAGACATAGCAGGACTAGCAAATAAAATTGTATGTTGTTTACCAACCAAACAATTAATATAAGGGTTCAAATATATACCTCTGAGATCTAGTAATACTTCTCTCTTAGAAAGAGCTTGCAGCTCCTTCTCGCTCATGTGTCCCAGTCTCCTATGCCACAACTCCATGTTGAAGTCTTTCTCTGTAGCATTTAACAACTTACCATAAGCTTTAACCTGCAACCTGTATAAAGTATAGCATTTCTTTCCACTAGCCATAATAAGAGAACCCTTAACTTCTATTGCCCTCTATAAAATCTACTGTCATAATCTTCATCATCTAATCTTCCAACTGAAATTAAACTTAGCCTCAAGTCAACCACATACCTCACGTCCTTAAGCACCAACTTGTAGCCAAGATTGGTCTTTAAATGGATATCACCCATGCCAATAATATCTGATATGCCATAGTTGCTCATTTTGACAATACCAAAATTTTCAGACCTGTATGTAGCAAAAAACTCCCTTTGTGGTGTAGCATGATAAGAAGCACCTGTGTCAATCACCCACTTAAGATCCTAACACACACACAAGAAAAAATATCATCAGAAGGAGACAAAATCAAATAATCACCACCCTGCACTATAGTTGTGATATTATCTTATGACTCTATAGACTCCACTTTTTTTCCTTTTTTCTTGCTCTTCTTATGTTGCTTACATTGGTTCTTGTAATATCCATTCTTACCACAGTTATAGCAAACAATATCTTTTCTTGATCTTGACTTGCTTCTACCCATGCGTGGACTGCTTCTAGACTTTGACATTCCTTTGTTCTCTGAGATAAGTGCTTGTGAATCATTTTGAGATGTTGCTGAACTCTTTTTTCTCAACTCCTCATTCAACAAACTGCTTGTTACTTGACTCATTGTGATAATACCATCTGACGCAGAATTACTGAGAGAAACCACTAGTGTCTCCCAACTTTCTGGTAATGAATTGAGAAGTAACAATCCCTGCAACTCATCATCAAGAGATATTTTCATAGAGGATAACTGGTTAGTGATACTCTGCATTTCATTCAAATGCTCAGCAATAGAAGCACCCTATCTATATTTTAGGTTCACAAGTTTTCTAATCAAAAAAGCTTTATTATCAATTGTTTTTCTTTCATAGAGACTTTCCAATTTTTTCCAAAGAGAATATACAAAACTTTCAGTAAAAACATGGTGAAATACACTATCATTAAACCACTGTCGAATAAACCCAACTGTTTTTCAATCTAACCTCTTCCATTCATCATCTGTTATAGTTGTGGGTTTTGAACTATCCCCCTGTAAAGATCCATACAAATCTTTGCAATACAAGAGATCTTCCATTCTTGGTTTTCATATCATCCAATTATTTTCATTCAAACTAATCATGCGAGAAACACTATTGGCCTCCATATTCTAAAACAAAAATTAAATCACCACAACCCTGCTCTGATAACAGTTGATGGAATATAAAGTGAAATAACTTTTGTATATGAACAAATACTAGCAGGCCATAACACATAACAGAATTAAATAGAACCACAATCAAATAGAACATCAAGATATACGTGGAAAACCCCTTCAATGTGAAGAGTAAAAACCACGGGATAAACTAGAGATAATCCACTATAAGAATAATGAATATATAAATCTCAATCTTTTGCCCAAAATCCTAAAAATAATCACAAAAGAATAACTAGGATATAATGATCATGTCACTATGCTCAATATCTAAATCCTCCCTAAGTAATCACAATAAGAATCTATTGTAGATTTGATTGAGATCTTCATGTTACTATCCTTTTTATATCTTTAAAATACAGTCATCATACTCCCCTTAATATAAATTAAGATTAAATTAAGAAGGAATGAGTTGTGTATTGATAAAGTCCACTTTCAATTCAATATGGGCTGTCAGCCCAACAAAGAAAGCCATTACAAAGAAGCCTCAATTAAATTCCTCACTCAGCAATCCATCTAACAGGATTGGGTCTCATTTGAGGATGACTGAATCTGTTGTACTGATTTATTGCACTCCCCATCCTCTCTTACTTGGTCGTGCTAAACAGACTGCCTTGAAGGCACGAGAGACCCCACCCTCGTCGGCCTGACATCCTATGATGTTGCTCTCAAAACCTAGGATGGGTAACTTAGATTGGTCCTCTAAGCTCTTCTTTGACCATAGCTATTTGGACCTACCATTGGTCCACATATTGCCGTTTGATAGCATGGCTAAGAAGAAGAAGAAGAAGAAGAAGAAGAAGAAGAAGAAGAAGAAGAAGAAGAAGAAGAAGAAGAAGAAGAAGAAGAAGAAGAAGAAGAAGAAGAAGAAGAAGAAGAAGAAGAAGAAGAAGAAGAAGAAGAAGAAGAAGAAGAAGAAGAAGAAGAAGAAGAAGAAGAAGAAGAAGAAGAAGAAGAAGAAGAAGAAGAAGAAGAAGAAGAAGAAGAAGAAGAAGAAGAAGAAGAAGAAGAAGAAGAAGAAGAAGAAGAAGAAGAAGAAGAAGAAGAAGAAGAAGAAGAAGAAGAAGAAGAAGAAGAAGAAGAAGAAGAAGAAGAAGAAGAAGAAGAAGAAGAAGAAGAAGAAGAAGAAGAAGAAGAAGAAGAAGAAGAAGAAGAAGAAGAAGAAGAAGAAGAAGAAGAAGAAGAAGAAGAAGAAGAAGAAGAAGAAGAAGAAGAAGAAGAAGAAGAAGAAGAAGAAGAAGAAGAAGAAGAAGAAGAAGAAGAAGAAGAAGAAGAAGAAGAAGAAGAAGAAGAAGAAGAAGAAGAAGAAGAAGAAGAAGAAGAAGAAGAAGAAGAAGAAGAAGAAGAAGAAGAAGAAGAAGAAGAAGAAGAAGAAGAAGAAGAAGAAGAAGAAGAAGAAGAAGAAGAAGAAGAAGAAGAAGAAGAAGAAGAAGAAGAAGAAGAAGAAGAAGAAGAAGAAGAAGAAGAAGAAGAAGAAGAAGAAGAAGAAGAAGAAGAAGAAGAAGAAGAAGAAGAAGAAGAAGAAGAAGAAGAAGAAGAAGAAGAAGAAGAAGAAGAAGAAGAAGAAGAAGAAGAAGAAGAAGAAGAAGAAGAAGAAGAAGAAGAAGAAGAAGAAGAAGAAGAAGAAGAAGAAGAAGAAGAAGAAGAAGAAGAAGAAGAAGAAGAAGAAGAAGAAGAAGAAGAAGAAGAAGAAGAAGAAGAAGAAGAAGAAGAAGAAGAAGAAGAAGAAGAAGAAGAAGAAGAAGAAGAAGAAGAAGAAGAAGAAGAAGAAGATTAAAACAATTGTTTGATCCATATTTGATATGTTAAAGAGCCAACAATTGGTATCAGAGCTATCATACAATGATTGATGAATATCTAGGCTTGTTTTTCCATGTATTTTAATGATATTTTCATTAGTATTTTAAAGTGATTTGGTTCTATCATCAGGAAAGATGATGATTTTATATAATCATACTATTTTGAAGTGATTTGGTTCTATCATCGTTGGGAAAGATAATGGTTTTATGTAATCATGCTACAACATACTTCACATTCAGTTATGTGCCTTTTTTTTCTGATGTTATATCACTTTAATTTTGGAATATCTTTTCCTCTTTGTGTATTTTCCTTTTCAAAGTATGCAAATTTATTTTTTGCACTACTAGGCATAAAGTATGTTCCTTTTCAAAGTATGCAAATTTATGTTATGTTCCTTTTCAAAGTATGCAAATTTAATTTTGGAGGGAGAAGGTCAGGAGTGGCTGGTCGATGGACCAGCGCGCGGAAGCAGAGCAGATCTGGAGCAGAGGGTCAGTGACAGGGCGCTGGCAACGATGAAAGGTGGGAAGTGAGAGGTGGATGACTACGGTGGTTTGATGATGATGCAGCAGCAGCTTCCATGGCTACATCAACAACAAGAGGAAAAGAAGAAGAAGAAGAAGCATCAGTGAGGGCGACGACGATGCAACAGCAGCATGATTGAGGACTTCCACCGCACGTATCGCTCTCTGGCCGTGTGGTCAACTTAGATCCAGCGGTGCGACATGTTGCGCCACCGCAGCGCTCGTACCGTCTCGGTTGGAAGACTCAAAGAGGAGAACGCCGCTCTGATACCATGATAGAATAAGAGAATGAAGAATGAAATTATAAGTATAAAGCAAAAAGGCTCACATCAAGTAGTATCATGTGAAGTCTATTTATACATAATGAAAGAGGATATTTCTTTAACTGAGCAGAGAGATTTCCTCATGCAGTTGAGGAAATCTCATCTGCTATGTAGTCGAGGATATCTCTCTTTTATCAGACAAAATATCTCTGTTATCACAAACATGGGCTCCATAACGTATAAGCTTCGCTTTGTTCCATGCGAATCGAAATTTTATGCACTCACATCGAGAGAGAGAGAGAGAGAGAGTGTGTGTGTGTAAAACTGTTGGCTCGGTTGGTGGAGAGACGAAAGAGCAACGCATTTAATCCTGGATTCGAATTAAAATTAGGATAGGATAAAAACCAGAACATGATGATTTATTGGTTTCAAACCGAATCAGAACAATATTTGATAAACCGAAATCGA
The DNA here is from genome assembly GCA_004837865.1 of Musa balbisiana. Lineage (NCBI taxonomy): Eukaryota > Viridiplantae > Streptophyta > Magnoliopsida > Zingiberales > Musaceae > Musa > Musa balbisiana. The sequence goes on along the minus strand of CM017188.1, from coordinate 41,528,737 downwards.
TGGTTTAGAATTGATGATTCAATTCAAAATTGATGGCTCTGATTTTGGTTTAAACCATTCGTTCAATAATTTTTATTTTTTAAAAAAAACTTCGATCAAATAGGTTATTAATCCATGAAGTGACAAATGATCGGTTTATCTCTCTCAATAATCATATAAATGACTATATTTAAGAGTATTTTAATTATTTTATAATTAAAAATAAAAAATGAAAAAAAAATAGATTTATCCCTTTCAACAAATAATAATAACTAGTTTTGGAGGTATTTTAAGAAAAAAAATTCAAAAGTCCTATAAATACCACTCAAATCTCTCATTAGTTATCGTATCTAAGCACTCATTAAAGTTTAAATGCTTTTAAATTCTCTTTTAAGTTCTCTCTTCTCAAGTGGAAGCCACTAGTTTACCACAGAGGAGGCTTTTGAAAATTTAACTTTGATGCCAAGTCGAAGGAAATTGATATGATAATGAAACTCAAGCTGGATATCTTCAAGCAGCACTTCAAAAAGGTTTGAAACACTGATGACTTGTTCAATGTCATATGCAATTACTGTGATCAAAATTTTAAATTCAAAGAAGAAGGATATGAAACATTCTAAAAATATATTAAGAAGAAATATCAAATACAAATCAGTATGGAGAGATGCCAAATGCAAATTTTCAAGTCACCTACTTCTCCCACTTTTTATTTTTTTATTAAAAAAATCATGACGCATTAGCTAGATTAATTTTCATTGAAAAATTAAATTTGTTGAATATTGTTAAGAGGCTTTAAATCTCATCGCATAATGAGTTTCTTATACCACTTTTACTCGTACTCTACGTAATCTAAAAAATAATAATATTTACAAGAAAAGTTTTGAACTTTGAATGATCGTGTTTCTAATTGTGTTAATATTTAGAGTCATCGCTAGCAAATGTACTCTTATTGAGAATCACTTATCATTGGATAGACAATAATTGGATGATATAAAAATAAATTATTACTTTTAGAGTTTTTGATGAATGACATATAGTTGATAATATTCATAGAATGATGGCAATAATTTTAGAAGAATATTATTTTATTTTTAAAATTTTTCTATTGGTTTTGACAATATAGTGGCATATACCCCTTCTATCTTAAAATTATAAGAAATATGTCAACCTACTTTTGGTGCTATCTTTTTTTCATCTTAGATGTACTTGTCACGTTTTGAATTTTATATAAAAAAAGGACTTAGTTAGATCTTATGAAAATTTTCTTTCTCTTATTAAATAAGCTATTTCATTCTTAAGGTATCATCTACAAGTAATGAACGAATAGGTCAGATTTTACATATTAAATGATAAAAGACCCTAAACATTTTCTGGGGATATCCTTACCGGATGAAATTCTATACATTAATTGCTTAAAAAATATTTTGAATATAGAAAATTATATCCATAACATTGGAATGCGTGTAAAGAATCTTAGAAATTTTAAAAGTTTTTAATAATGTAACATACATTTTGTATGGTGTTTATTATTGGACTGTACATTTTTTTAGTTGTCTCTACTAATATTGTTTGTGCATTAGAAGAATATCAATATGATAATACTTTAAATATGATAATAATGGCTATGAAATCAAAATGGATAAATTATTTTTAAGAAATTTCATAAGTTTATTTAGTTGCATGTATTTTTTATACTCATACTAAACTAAATGGATTAAGTGATTATTAACGCTTAAGAGTAGATATTGATATTGATGATAAAATTAGAGATATTAAAAAAATAGTTATTAACTTATATAACCATTATTGTGCTAATTATAGTAGACAATATGGTACACTCCCTACTTCTCCATCTACAGATCAAGTTAGAGGAGATAGAACTATTATTACAATGACAAAGAAATCCAAAACGATCATCAAGCTCGAATTCCAAACTTGATATGTATCTAATAATTTCTTTTGAATTTGGTGATAACACTATAGGTATAGAAATTTCTATTATGAAAGGATGAACACATTATAAGATGATGCTAAGTAAAGGAGAATTAAACATGAGCAAATATATAGAATATTGAAAGTAGGTAGATGGGTAAATTATTATCAATTTCAATTTAAATATTTAAAGTTCAAACTTCAACTCATAAATAAGACTAAAGGATATGTCACGATATAAAACCATCTTTGAATAATACCTCATATGCATCATATTAAAATTTAATTATATATATTGGTCTTGACAAAAATGATTATCTCATATACACCGTGTAGAGCTAAAGTTTGATTTCGAGCACATTTGGAGTGGGGGAGGAAAGAACAACAAAAAGTCAAATATCATGGGAATCTCCAAAATTCTTGTTCCTTCTCCGTAGTGCAAGAGAATCAATTCCTTTTGAGAAGATATTGCTACATGTCTTGAGTCCCATCATGTACTTGATTAGTTTAAGCGGCTCAAATACAAATATCCAACGCTGTCATCCTCTCTCTTATCATTGTGTCTGAAACGAATTCCACCGACTCCATTCAAAAAGAGATAAATGGATTCCTCCAAAACCGCCCGCATATATTGGCCTTTTCTTAATTCTCGATCATCCATTTGATTTGGTCAAATCAACTTATTTAATATATAAACATGCCTGATTGGAAGGTTCATGGCAAGCCATCAAAGTTACTATATCCAATTTTAATTATCTTAGTCTCAAAATCTTACTATCAATATGTTGACTAGCTTAATTCATAATATTTTTAACCTGTATTAATAATTTCTTTTGAATTTGGTGATAACACTATAGGTATAGAAATTTCTATTATGAAAGGATGAACACATTATAAGATGATGCTAAGTAAAGGAGAATTAAACATGAGCAAATATATAGAATATTGAAAGTAGGTAGATGGGTAAATTATTATCAATTTCAATTTAAATATTTAAAGTTCAAACTTCAACTCATAAATAAGACTAAAGGATATGTCACGATATAAAACCATCTTTGAATAATACCTCATATGCATCATATTAAATGATAAAAGACCCTAAACATTTTCTGGGGATATCCTTACCGGATGAAATTCTATACATTAATTGCTTAAAAAATATTTTGAATATAGAAAATTATATCCATAACATTGGAATGCGTGTAAAGAATCTTAGAAATTTTAAAAGTTTTTAATAATGTAACATACATTTTGTATGGTGTTTATTATTGGACTGTACATTTTTTTAGTTGTCTCTACTAATATTGTTTGTGCATTAGAAGAATATCAATATGATAATAATGGCTATGAAATCAAAATGGATAAATTATTTTTAAGAAATTTCATAAGTTTATTTAGTTGCATGTATTTTTTATACTCATACTAAACTAAATGGATTAAGTGATTATTAACGCTTAAGAGTAGATATTGATATTGATGATAAAATTAGAGATATTAAAAAAATAGTTATTAACTTATATAACCATTATTGTGCTAATTATAGTAGACAATATGGTACACTCCCTACTTCTCCATCTACAGATCAAGTTAGAGGAGATAGAACTATTATTACAATGACAAAGAAATCCAAAACGATCATCAAGCTCGAATTCCAAACTTGATATGTATCTAATAATTTCTTTTGAATTTGGTGATAACACTATAGGTATAGAAATTTCTATTATGAAAGGATGAACACATTATAAGATGATGCTAAGTAAAGGAGAATTAAACATGAGCAAATATATAGAATATTGAAAGTAGGTAGATGGGTAAATTATTATCAATTTCAATTTAAATATTTAAAGTTCAAACTTCAACTCATAAATAAGACTAAAGGATATGTCACGATATAAAACCATCTTTGAATAATACCTCATATGCATCATATTAAAATTTAATTATATGATATATTGGTCTTGACAAAAATGATTATCTCATATACACCGTGTAGAGCTAAAGTTTGATTTCGAGCACATTTGGAGTGGGGGAGGAAAGAACAACAAAAAGTCAAATATCATGGGAATCTCCAAAATTCTTGTTCCTTCTCCGTAGTGCAAGAGAATCAATTCCTTTTGAGAAGATATTGCTACATGTCTTGAGTCCCATCATGTACTTGATTAGTTTAAGCGGCTCAAATACAAATATCCAACGCTGTCATCCTCTCTCTTATCATTGTGTCTGAAACGAATTCCACCGACTCCATTCAAAAAGAGATAAATGGATTCCTCCAAAACCGCCCGCATATATTGGCCTTTTTCTTAATTCTCGATCATCCATTTGATTTGGTCAAATCAACTTATTTAATATATAAACATGCCTGATTGGAAGGTTCATGGCAAGCCATCAAAGTTACTATATCCAATTTTAATTATCTTAGTCTCAAAATCTTACTATCAATATGTTGACTAGCTTAATTCATAATATTTTTAACCTGTATTAATAAGATTTTAATATTAAATTTCATCTTCGTCACTTATTTTAAATTATATATTCACTTTTTCCTTACAAGCATGCATACAAGAGAATGGGATGGGTATCATAACAAAGAGAATTAATGTATCATTTTGTATTATCTAATATCATTATATAAAATTATTAAGAATTTAATAATGAATAATATATTTATGGGCATCAAGCTATATGATTTAATATATAAACATGCCTGATTGGAAGGTTCATGGCAAGCCATCAAAGTTACTATATCCAATTTTAATTATCTTAGTCTCAAAATCTTACTATCAATATGTTGACTAGCTTAATTCATAATATTTTTAACCTGTATTAATAAGATTTTAATATTAAATTTCATCTTCGTCACTTATTTTAAATTATATATTCACTTTTTCCTTACAAGCATGCATACAAGAGAATGGGATGGGTATCATAACAAAGAGAATTAATGTATCATTTTGTATTATCTCATATACACCGTGTAGAGCTAAAGTTTGATTTCGAGCACATTTGGAGTGGGGGAGGAAAGAACAACAAAAAGTCAAATATCATGGGAATCTCCAAAATTCTTGTTCCTTCTCCGTAGTGCAAGAGAATCAATTCCTTTTGAGAAGATATTGCTACATGTCTTGAGTCCCATCATGTACTTGATTAGTTTAAGCGGCTCAAATACAAATATCCAACGCTGTCATCCTCTCTCTTATCATTGTGTCTGAAACGAATTCCACCGACTCCATTCAAAAAGAGATAAATGGATTCCTCCAAAACGCCCGCATATATTGGCCTTTTTCTTAATTCTCGATCATCCATTTGATTTGGTCAAATCAACTTATTTAATATATAAACATGCCTGATTGGAAGGTTCATGGCAAGCCATCAAAGTTACTATATCCAATTTTAATTATCTTAGTCTCAAAATCTTACTATCAATATGTTGACTAGCTTAATTCATAATATTTTTAACCTGTATTAATAAGATTTTAATATTAAATTTCATCTTCGTCACTTATTTTAAATTATATATTCACTTTTTCCTTACAAGCATGCATACAAGAGAATGGGATGGGTATCATAACAAAGAGAATTAATGTATCATTTTGTATTATCTAATATCATTATATAAAATTATTAAGAATTTAATAATGAATAATATATTTATGGGCATCAAGCTATATGATTTAATATCAATAATCAGACTAGTGAATATTCGATCCATATATACCTTTTTTTTTTGTCAAGATAAACATCATTTTTCTTTAAATAAATCTTGCTAGGGTGAATTATAGAGCACAGCCAAGAACTAAATTTGTCTTTTGAAAAATTCAGTTGGATGCCCTAAGGTTTGATGTTTTGCTGTTGATTTAGTGCAAACAATCTATCTATAAATCGATTGGAATGTGCAATCGAACTAATTATAGATATCCTTATAATTAGTTATCTTTGCTATTTCAGTCCTTAAACTCTCAATAGTTATATTAATAAGTCTTACGGTAACAAAATCGATAACGTAAGAAATGATAAGATTAAATATTTCACTTTTATAAGTATAAGAATCTCGATATAATTTTTTAAAATAAAAAAATTAAAATATTAAACATAACTAATTATAAAGGGTAAAATATGTAATTAGCCCCCTAAATGTTAAACCTAACCATTGATTACCTTAATGATTTAAGAGCTCCATATTATTGTTTAATTATTAACTATCAATAAATAGTATTTTTTTATTTGCAAACTCTCAATAATTATTAACTCTCAATATTAACTCCTTATATTCAGATTCAAATCTATTATCGTTCTTGCAAAATAAAATAATTCAAGACTAATTCAGGATTTGTAAAAAACAAGTCACACAATCATGACACGGAGTAAAAGAAAGAGAAATATTAATGAAATAAAATCATGACATACGTCGAAGGAAATAAAAATAATGAACAAAATAGAAATAATTAATGCTATTTTGAGACAATCCGATAAACTGAAACATCATACTACGAAAGAGAAAGAAAAAGAAAGCAGAAGGGAAGATATAATATTTCATAACTTAATTTTATCTTATTGAGGAGTCTCGAGGAAGAATTAGTGTGAGAATCGCATGACGCTTGTTTGATGACATCAAAATGATCTACTCTTGCGTGCTTTTCTCCACGAGACACACACTTATGCTTTATTAATTCTCGGCATCAACACCTCCCCCCCCCTCCCCCCCTCTTGTCCCCCATTTATATGCTTCTTGCCAAAGCCTCATATAAAGAATAGTAGTTGGATCTTACCTACCTATTTGTCTCGTGCATCAACTTTAATAATAATAATAATAATAAATAATAATAATAATAATAATAATAAAATCTTAATTTTCACCATCATCATCAAGATACGTAAAATTACTTATCGATTTCAACTTTTTAAATATAATATATTTTTTTCTCAATTTATCATCTTTAATTATTGACAAAATAATCATCTGTTTAAAAGGCATTCTCATCACATTAAATAATGTAATGTAAGATCCATCACTAGTGCTCCGATGCATTAATGTAGTTCGACGTCTCAGCATGACATAATATAATTTGCATCATGAATTCAATAAGTTAAAGAGAATAACGCGAATTAAGGAAAAAGAGTCAGGGAATCGAGTTCTAAAGGTGGAGCCAATAAGAATGACGGGGCATCGCAAGTGAGGAAGGGCACGCCTAACTCCAGTGGCATCCACGGCCGTCCAAGCGAAGAGATCAGTATGTGATTGTTATGATTTGCGGTGTCGATTGGGATTCTTCGTTTCGGAGGAGCAGCGAATCGTATTCCCAACCACACCATCAGAAACTTCTCAGGTGTGTCGGTCAAAAAGTGGACTCACTGACAGCTCACAGAAAACAACATAATAATAAATAATTAATTGTCTTTTTAGCAAAAAGCTTAAACAATGAACAATGGAAATAGAAATTGTGCCCAAACATATAATAGAAAACATTTTTTTTATTTGCAAACTCTCAATAATTATTAACTCTCAATATTAACTCCTTATATTCAGATTCAAATCTATTATCGTTCTTGCAAAATAAAAATAATTCAAGACTAATTCAGGATTTGTAAAAAAAAAACAAGTCACACAATCATGACACGGAGTAAAAGAAAGAGAAATATTAATGAAATAAAATCATGACATACGTCGAAGGAAATAAAAATAATGAACAAAATAGAAATAATTAATGCTATTTTGAGACAATCCGATAAACTGAAACATCATACTACGAAAGAGAAAGAAAAAGAAAGCAGAAGGGAAGATATAATATTTCATAACTTAATTTTATCTTATTGAGGAGTCTCGAGGAAGAATTAGTGTGAGAATCGCATGACGCTTGTTTGATGACATCAAAATGATCTACTCTTGCGTGCTTTTCTCCACGAGACACACACTTATGCTTTATTAATTCTCGGCATCAACACCTCCCCCCCCCTCCCCCCCTCTTGTCCCCCATTTATATGCTTCTTGCCAAAGCCTCATATAAAGAAATAGTAGTTGGATCTTACCTACCTATTTGTCTCGTGCATCAACTTTAATAATAATAATAATAATAATAAATAATAATAATAATAATAATAATAAAATCTTAATTTTCACCATCATCATCAAGATACGTAAAATTACTTATCGATTTCAACTTTTTTAAATATAATATATATTTTTTTCTCAATTTATCATCTTTAATTATTGACAAAATAAATCATCTGTTTAAAAGGCATTCTCATCACATTAAATAATGTAATGTAAGATCCATCACTAGTGCTCCGATGCATTAATGTAGTTCGACGTCTCAGCATGACATAATATAATTTGCATCATGAATTCAATAAGTTAAAGAGAATAACGCGAATTAAGGAAAAAGAGTCAGGGAATCGAGTTCTAAAGGTGGAGCCAATAAGAATGACGGGGCATCGCAAGTGAGGAAGGGCACGCCTAACTCCAGTGGCATCCACGGCCGTCCAAGCGAAGAGATCAGTATGTGATTGTTATGATTTGCGGTGTCGATTGGGATTCTTCGTTTCGGAGGAGCAGCGAATCGTATTCCCAACCACACCATCAGAAACTTCTCAGGTGTGTCGGTCAAAAAGTGGACTCACTGACAGCTCACAGAAAACAACATAATAATAAAATAATTAATTGTCTTTTTAGCAAAAAGCTTAAACAATGAACAATGGAAATAGAAATTGTGCCCAAACATATAATAGAAAACATTTTTTTTATTTGATTTGAGAACAAAAATACACAATGAGAAACTTGACTGTCTGTCATAGTATTAGTATTTTTGAATAAAATAAAATTGTAGTATTTTTTATCATCTATTCAAAAAATACTATAAACCTCTATACAAAAAAAAAAATTTACTATGATCAGAAATATGTAATACAAACTAATTTATTGAGAAGAAGATGATGTTAAGAAACTTACTTGACTTCTTCTAAGTTATAGTATTTCTAAAAACGGATATAATGTTTTGACACATCGACAGATATATTATGAGTCGATGAGAATCTGCTTTTGAAATATCCTATCAAAAACACTGAAACTGATAGGAGAAACGAAAATGGGACGTAAAAGTAAATTCCATCATTACCGCTATCCTCCGCAGCTATAAAGAGAAGCGGTGGTGAAAACGGAGGGGCGGAAAACCGTGTAAACTTTCCCACGCAAAGAGAGAGAGGAGAGAGGCGAGAGGAGGGAGGAAGGGGGACGCCGGCTGACGGCGCGGAGTGATGGGAAGCTACAAGTACTGCATTTGCTTCACGCGCAAGTTCGTGTGGAAAGCGGCGGCGCCACCGCCCGACGTGAGGCAAACGTTCGTAGAATACTCCGAGGGGGCCGCCCAGATGCTCCCCGACCAGCTACGGCGGTTCCTCGCCGAGGCGCAGGGCCAAGCGGACGCCACCCTCGCTGATGCCGAGCGGATCATCGAGGTGCTCCTTCTCCGCCGCCGCTGCCACCACCTCCCCGCCATGCTCTCCCGCCCCGGAATATCCCTCGACGACTTCTTCCACTTCCTCTTCTCCGACGACCTCAACCCGCCAATCCGATCCCAGGTCGGTGCCGCTCTCCCCCAACACCCCAAGAGGACATTGTGGTCTATGTTAATTCGTACTTGTTAGTGATTTGGCTTTCTCTCTGTTTGGTTGAAGATGAAACCTTCGATCATGCAAAATCGTTTCAATTATCACAGCATCCTTCGCCGATTAGGAACAGCACTCGGTGGTGAAAGAGTCACTCGAGACCGAGTGCTTAAAGATTCTCTCTTCTAATTAAATGCTATGTCCTGTGTATGATTTATCTTATGAGATTGTCTCCATGACCATGTTTCTTCGGCTCTTGCAAAGATCGCATCTGTGGAGGGCCAAAATAGACAACTTTATTCACACTAGAATAGGGAATTTTATTGTGGATTGAGCCCTTGATACCCATGTTTGCCAAGGAACAACTTTCTAGTGGCTCTAAATTTCACCCTCTGTCAGCTATTATGCTTGCCGAAATCTCAAAATAATCATCAAAAACCCAATTTTTTTAGGGCTGCTTCTCTCTCTTTATTATTTATAAGCTTTCCATTACATTCTGTTGTTCCAATTTAGTGTTATTTTTATATTAAGCTCTGTGACAGTTTTTATTTTATTTTATTTGATTGTCACTATGGAAATTGATGAACATATTGCTTCTCATATAGATGTTTTTTGACATGGGTTATGGGACATATAATACTTTGTTGTCTCCTCTATTGGTCTGCTAGCATCAGTACCTTTCTACATCTGGGACTATCTAAAGATTGCTATTGTTTATATCTTGTAGTACAATTAGGATATCCAGAGTTATTTTGCTTGCATACAGTGCTTGACACCGCATCTTCCTTCCAGGTTCATCAAGACATGAGTCTTCCACTCTCCCATTACTACATATACACAGGCCATAACTCATACTTGACTGGAAACCAACTCAGCAGTGATAGCAGCGATATTCCCATTATAAAAGCATTGCAGAGAGGTGTAAGAGTTATTGAATTAGACATGTGGCCAAACTCTACCAAAGATGATGTTCTAATCTATCATGGAAGGTGAGACTTGATGCCTGCAACTGCTTAAATAGCACTAACAGCATGTGTTTGTTCTATCCTATGTCTGCAGTGTTAAGAATTTGCGCAGATGTAAATGCAACCAGGCCCATCCATGTTTGTCTAACATTGAAGAAAAAGCGGCATGAATGGAACACTGAAAAACCTATCTTATTGAAATTTTTAGAGAAACACTAGGAAATTTTTTATGAACTTTACAAATCTGTCATGCTTAAATAGTGTGTTAATTGTACTTCCGTTGCTTTTCTGTGCACAGGACATTAACTTCTCCGGTGGAGATGATCAAATGTTTGAGGTCCATTAAGGAGTTCGCCTTCTGTGCATCTCCATATCCTGTTGTCATCACTCTAGAGGACCACCTTACTACAGATCTCCAAGCAAAAGTTGCTGAGGTGAGCAATGCTCAATGCTTAGATAAGGTTTTTCAGATCTTCATGTTTTAACTGTCAATTTAATTCATCTATAGATGGTTACTCAAACATTTGGAGACATGTTATATTATCCCAAGTCAGATTCTCTCGAGGAATTCCCCTCTCCAGAATCTCTAAAGAACAGGATCATTATTTCCACAAAACCACCAGAAAAATACTTTGAATCAAGGACCGTTGAGGACAAGCAGGATGATCTTCAAAAGGGTTCAAATGATGAAGCATGGGAAACCAACACTGCAGATCTACAAGCTCTACATGTCTCTCATGACAAGGTGCAACATTACTTCGATTAAACTTTTCTTGTGCCTTGGAGCTTTTTATCCATCAGCATGTATTTGCCTCTGCCTCTAAAACATGATTAACATGTATCAAAAGAACATCACCAGAATGATCATGATCAGAATGAAGCAAAATCTAATGATGATGATGATGATGATGATGATGATAAGCATGTATTTTAGCAGAATTCAGGTCCTGAGTATCGGCGCATAATTACTGTTCATGCTGGAAAACCTAAAGGTCGAACAAGAGATGCACTGAAGGCTGATACTGACAAAGTAAGGCGACTCAGTTTGAGCGAGCAACAGATCGCAAGGGCAGCAGAATTGTATGCACTTGATCTTGTAAGGTAAGTCCATATTTCTTTCTGAGAAACATCTACATTTGTGGATTTCATTTTAGTGATTCAAAACTGGTGAAGTAATATTCTCTTCTGGACATAAAGAAAAACAACAAAAGCTGCTTCATAAGACAACTAATAGTGATCTTTTGATCTTTTCTACCTTATATCATCTTCTGTTTTTCGAAAAATTAGGTGACTTATATCATGCAAGACCATCTTATACTGGAGATACAGAAGCAACTGTTACCTAGCTTGTGTTTTTTTTATTTATGCATCTCATATCAATTGTGTTCACATTGTTCTGCTTGGATCTATACTAGATTCACTCAGAAGAATATCGTAAGAGTATACCCCAAGGGTACACGCTTTAACTCTTCTAACTATTGCCCCTTGCCTGGATGGCTTCACGGTGCACAGATGGTTGCACTCAATATGCAGGTTCGTTTCTATGCTTAATGTGCAAGCTGAACATTTACTTCCAAAGATATATGGTGCTAGCTGACATTATTTGTCTTTGGGTCAATGTCATCACTCATCAATACTACCTTTGAAGACTTGTCATATAATATCATATGATATGTGGTGCTAGCCTTATTGTCTGAATCTTCACATAATTTTCCACTTTTTATGTTATTGTATCCATCTTGACACAAATTATGTACTACATAAGTAGATTAATGGAACAGCATTAGGTCTCTGCAATGATCACTTTCTCCTCAGCCATATTTTCTTCAGTTGCTCTACACCGGATGCATTTTCAAGATTAGAATCCAGATAACAAATTTCAGTATCAACAGGTTTTGGATCCTAGGTTCCATGTTTATGGTTTATATCTAAGAGACTGTAGGAGATAAGCAATGTGGCTTGTGATTAGAGTTTATGAAGACCAGAGAAGGTTAGGCACAAGTAGTTCACTTAGAATTTTCACCATTCCAATATGTCGACATAGATTTACATCGAGCTCTCATGAGACATGTATTGAAAAATTTCCCATATAGCAGGCATTTTTTCCAAGGATCATCTGCCTCTCCATTTTTAGGGTAAATTTTAGTGAATCCTTTGTGATTTCTGTTCCATGTTCAATCAGACAATTTCAAGGCACACAGAAATAAGTTTGAGTAAAGACTAATTGATGCATAAGTTTGAGTACGTAGACATAAATATATTGTGGTTCCATGCACATGATAAAAGAAATAACCACATGTAAATTTGAAACTTATATTTGGTATTCCTATCCTCATTACCAGTCCCTCTGGCAGGGGTATGGAAGGTCACTTTGGTTAATGCAAGGATTATTTAGGGCCAATGGAGGTTGTGGTTATGTAAGAAAACCTGATTTCTTGATGAACATTGGTCCACAAGCTGCAGTTTCCAATCCTGAAGCAAGCTTACCTGTGAAGATAACCTTGAAGGTAAGTGATGCAGAATTCTCTTAATCGCTATGCTCATTTTCCCTGCATTAATGAAGTTATGACAGGTTAAGATATACATGGGAGATGGCTGGCACAAGGATTTTAGTCGAACACATTTTGATGTCTTTTCTCCTCCAGATTTCTATGCAAAGGTAAGACATATCTGATACTCCATTTGCATGAAAATACTTATCAAAATATTGAGCCCATGTGGAGTTGTGCTGCCTGCCAAATGACGGTTGCATAATCGATCAGTGAGCAAATTTTGAATTCCATCTCCATATCATAAAAGCAGATGCTTATCCAACAACTTCTTTGCTGATTTCCAGATAGGGATTGCTGGAGTTCCTGCAGATATCATAACGAAGAGAACAAGGATAAAACAAGATGACTGGACGCCAGTTTGGGGAGAGGAATTCAGCTTCCCCCTAACCGTTCCAGAGCTGGCTTTGCTCAGGATTGAAGCCTGCGAGTACAACATGTCTGATATGGATGACTTTGGTGGACAAACATGCCTTCCGGTCTGGGAGTTAAAACCAGGAATCCGAGCTGTGCCACTTCATGATCGCAAGGGGAACAAGTACAACTCTGTGAGGCTGCTAATGCGATTTCAGTTTGTATGAACCTCATTTACTGGAAGTTTTGGTTTGCAGATTGAGTTTTATATACACTGATCTACACTCGCAACCTCTTATTTGTCTAAAACCATATGATGTAGTTCGTTATGGTTGTAGTATCAATCTCCTTGTATATATACAACAAGGACAATTTATTTTGGGAATGGATGCAATCTACAAAGGTGTTTCCCCCTTTTTACCTTTGTTTTTCTTCTTCAGTGGATTTATGTAAACTTCAATAAAATAGTTCACATCTTGTTGGGTCCAGCCCATATGTGGACTTGGACAATTGAGCTTTTTGAGCCCAAATCAATAATTAAAAAGGAAGCAGCGAACGAGGGCAACCATAGACAACGAAGAGTTTTGTGTATGCAGCGAGCAGTGATGACGCACGATGAGAGAAAAGGCAGAGAGTGAAAAGAAAAGGGTTTTGTGCAGCGAGCATGCGTGCAGAGAACGCGGCAGTACACAATGAGAGGAAAGAGAAACAGGGAGAGAAAATAAGGTATTTGAGTTTTCTGTTTGACGATCAGGGGTTAAACTTTATTAGTTTTGATCCAAATTTTATACGAAGAATCCTTACAGTAAGCTCTACAATCATAACGGTGTTAATCTATAGTTTACCCTCTCTAGGGTAATTTCCTATTATACCCACTTTGTGAGACCTAAAATTCTCTTATGATGAGATTCATCTATATGATGAAGATATGCTATTTCTAAGCCAAGATATATGATCTTGATATTATTGTGATCCTCTGATTATTTTAGAGAAGACTTATTATAAACCTATTATCATTATTATTGATAGTGGAAGTTTGAGGTGGACAACGGTCCCGTGATTTTTTCCGCATTGGGTTTTCTATGTTAAAAATTTGGTCTTATTGTGTGATTGATTTATTCCTCTACTGCTTATGTTGTTTTGGTTGACATTAGCATTTTGATATCAAGTTGGTATTTTGATGAGAAATCCATTTTGATATACAAAGAAGGAAAAGAAGTATTCTGCTTTAATAGGTTTTTCCCAATAAGTTGTATCAGAGCAATAGATTGTTTGGTGCTAGTTTTTCTTGTGTAATTGAAATGGAACAGTCAGATGATATGATTAAATTGAACTGATCAAATTATTCCACTTAGAGGCATATGATGGAAGATCTGCTTTATTGTAAAGATTTGTATAAGCCCATCAAGGTTAAAGATAAACCTTCTATTATGAATGATGAGGAATGGGAAGTTCAACATAGAAAAGCTATTGCCTATATTAGAAGATGGATGGATATAAATTTGCATGAGCATATTTCTAATGAAACCAGAACTTGTTTGGCAAAAGTTAGAAAACATTTTTGCGAAAAAGATAATAGGAAATAGAATTTCTCTCTTCAGAAGGCTTGTAAATTTTAAGTATAAAGATGGTGGTAACATTATTGAGCACATAAGCCTATTTCAAAGTCTTGCAAATAAGTTGGTTGCTATGAAAATGAATATAGATGATAAGATGCAAGGATTATTGCTTCTCAACTCTTTACCAGAAAGTTGGGAAACATATGTGGTGACAATTTGTAACTCCACGCCAGAGGGGACTCTAACTATAGATATGGTTAAAGATAGTTTGCTAAATGAAGATGCCAAAAGGAAAGAACAGGGAGAATCTTCTTCTGATGCATTTGTTATGGAAAAACAAGAAAGACGTGGAAGAAGTCATAGCAAAAATCCACATGGTTATAGAGGAAGATCCAAGTCTAAAAGATATATCAAATATTTTTATTGTAGCAGGCCAAGTCACATGAAGAAAGAGTGTAGGTTTTGGAAGCGAGGACAGAATGAAAGGAAGAAAAATGAGAAAGAGACCAATATAGTTGCTACTGAATGTGATATCATTATTGTTTGTGATGATGGTTGTGTCAATCTTGTAGCTCAGGACAGTAACTAGGTAATTGACTCTGGTACTTCATTTTATGTTACTTCTCATGGTGATTTCTTTAGGTCTTACACTGTTGGTGATTTTGGTAATGTCAAAATGGGAAATAGTGGTACATCTAAGATTGTGGGTATTGGAGATATTTGCTTGGAGACCAGTATTTGGAGCAAATTAATACTCAAAGATGTTAGGCATGTTCCAGATATTCGTCTTAATTTGATATCTACAAGCAAACTTGATGATGAGGGATTTACTCACTATTTTGGTGAAAGCAAATGGAAACTCACTAAAGGTTCTCTAATTGTGACAAGAGGAAAGAAGCTTAACTCTTTTTATATCATGGAAGCTAAGCTATATAAATGAGAGATTAATGCAATTCAAAAGGATGAAAGTATAGATCTTTGGCACAAGAGGCTTGGTCATATCAGTGAGAAGGGACTTCAAACTCTTACTAGAAAGCAGTTCTTACCAGAGTTGCAAGGTACATCTCTTAAATCTTATGATCATTACTTAGTTGGAAAAACACAGAGTTGCATTTCATACATATCCATCATCTAGAAGATCAGATGTTATTGATTTAATTCATACTGATGTCTATACTATGCAAACTAGAACCCTTGGAGGTGCTCTTTATTTTGTTGCTTTTATTGATGATCATTCTAGAAAAGTTTGAGCTTTTGCTTTGAAATCTAAAGATCAAGTACTCGATGTTTTTAAAGAGTTTCATGTTAGTGTTGAAAGAGAAACTAGCATAAAGTTAAAGTGTATTCAAGCAGATAATGGTGGCGAGTATAGGGGTTCTTTTGAGAATTATTGCAGGTTTCATAGTATCAAGCTTGATAAAATAGTTCTTAAAACTCCTTAACAAAACGGTGTAGTAAAAAGGATGAACAGAACCATTGAAGAAAGGATTAAGTGTATACTTTCCTATGCTAAGTTACCAAAGTCATTTTGGGGGGAGGCTATAAGAACTACACTTGACCTGATAAACCTTTCTCCATCAGTTCCTCTGAAAGGTGATATTCTAGAGAGAGTATGGAAAGGAAAAGATATATCTTATAATCATTTGAGAGTCTTTAGGTATAAAGCATTTGTTCATATTCCTAAAGATGAGAGGTCTAAGTTTAATAATAAGGCAAAAGCATGTATCTTCTTGGGATATGGTCATAAAGAGTTTAGGTACAGATTATGGGATCCAATGAATAAGAAGATTATTAGAAACAGAGATGTTGTATTTCTTGAAGACCAATTGTTTAATGATGATAATAATGTTGAGAAGCCAGAAACCTCTGTTTATATTCCTTGGAGTTTGGGTCCAATTCCTTCACTTGTAGTTCATGATGATCATGGGGGAGATGAACAAGAAAATTGTGGTGAGAATGTCAATGATAATACTCCTACAATTGATGATGTTGAACCAACTGAACAAGCACCTCCACCACCAATTGAAATCCCATTGAGAAGATCCACAAGAGAGCAACAACCATCTACCAGATATTCTTCACATGAGTATGTTATGCTTACTAACGGGGGAGAGCCAGAAACTTACTAAGAAGCTATTCTACATGAGCATAAGAATGAGTGGGTTAAAGCCAAGCAAGAAGAAATGAGATCCTTGCTTGAGAACCATACGTATGACTTGGTAAAGTTGCCTAAAGAGAAGAAAGCTCTCAAGAACAAATGGGTTTATAAATTGAAGACTAAAAATAATAGCTCATAACAAAGATACAAAGTACGACTAGTTGTGAAAGGATTCAGTCAAAAGAAAGGTATTGACTTTAAAGAAATATTTTCTTCAATTATGAAAATGTTCTCTATCCGAGTTGTTCTTGGTTTGGATACCCGTTTGAATTTAGAAGTTGAGCAAGTTGATATGAAAATAACATTTTTTCATGGTAACTTAGAAGAAGAAATATGGTGTGTAAGTTTATGAAAAGCTTATATGGACTCAAACAAGCACCTAAACAGTGGTACAAGAAGTTTGATTCCTTTATGATGAGCCAAGGGTACAATAGAACCACATCTGATCATTGTATATTTATGAAGAAATTTTCAGATGATGATTTCATTATTCTCTTGCTATATGTTGATGATATGCTGATTGTTGGCCATGATGCTTGAAAAATTGAAAAGCTTAAAAGAGAGCTAAGTAAGTCTTTTGCCATAAAAGACTTGGGATCGGTGAAACAAATACTTGGCGTGAAAATTCTTCGTGATAGGAAGAAAAGGAAGATTTGGCTATCTTAGGAGACTTGCATTGAAAATGTTCTTAAAAGATTCAATATAAGTAAAGCCAAAGCAGTTTGTTCTCCACTTGCAGGTCATTTAAAGCTTAGTTCGAAACAATGTCCTACAAGTGAGAAAGAAAAAGAAGAAATGTCCAAAGTGCCTTACTCATCTGCAGTAGGCAATTTGATGTATGCTATGGTATGTCCAAAGTGCCTTACTCATCTGCAGTAGGCAATTTGATGTATGCTATGGTTTGTACTAAATCAGATATAGCTCATGCAGTTAGAGTTGTCAGCCGATTTCTCTCTAATCTGGAAAGGAATATGGCAGTAGTGAAATGTATATAAGATATTTAAAAGGTACTTCCAGGTTATGGTTTATGTTTTGGCAATGATGAACCTGTGCTAGAAGGGTACATAGATGTAGATATGGTAGGTGATACTAATTCCAGAAAGTCCACTTTGGGGTTCTTGATGACATTTACAGGGGAGTCAGTCTCTTGGCAATCTAAGTTATAGAATTGTGTTGCTCTATCAACTATAAAAGCAGAATACATAGCAATTACTGAAGCTTGTAAGGAAGCTTTATGGATGGAAAAGTTTCTATAGGAATTGGGCTTGAAACAGAAATAATATACTGTTTACTGTGACAGTCAGAGTGTCATTCACCTCCCCAAGAATTCAACATACCATTCTAGATCCAAGCATATTGATGTGAGATATCACTGGATTTGTGATATGTTTGAGTTAAAAGAATTACATTTGGAAAAGGTGCATACCAATGTGAATAGATCAGATATGTTGACAAAGTCTTTGCCTAAGGAGAAGCTTGAAGTATGTAGGCGAAGAGTGAGCTTAGTACAGCCCACCATATGAGCTGGAGGGAGAGAATTGTTGAGTCCAACCCATATGTGGGCTTGGACAATTGGGCCTTTTGAGCCCAAATCAATAACTAAAAAGGAAGCAACGAACAAGGGCACCATGGACAGCGAAGAGTTTTGTGTGTGTAGCGAGTAGTGGCAACGCACGGTGAGAGAAAAGGCAGAGAGAGAAAAGAAAAGGGTTTTGTGCAGCGAGCGTGCGTACAGAGAACGATGGCAACGTACAGCGAGAGGAAAGAGAAACAGAGAGAGAAAATAAGGTATTTGAGTTTTTTACTTGATGATCAGGGGTTAAACTTTGTTAGTTTTGACCCAAATTTTATACAAAGAATCCTTGCAGTATGTTCTACAATCCTAATGGTGTTAATCTACAGTTTACCCTCTCTGAGGTATTTTCCTACTATACCCACTTTATGAGACCTAAAATTCTCTTATGATAAGATCCATCTATGTGATAAAGATATGTTATTTCTAAGCTAAGATATATGGTCTTGATGTTATTGTGATCCTCTGATTATTTTAGAAAAGACTTATTATAAACCTGTTATCATTATTATTGATAGTGAAAATTTAATGTGAACTACGGTCTCGTGATTTTTCCCGCATTGGATTTTTCACGTTAGAAACTTGGTCTTACTATGTGATTGATTTATTGCTCTACTTCTTATGTTGTTTTGGTTGACATTAACATTTTGATATTGATATTTCGATGAGGAACTTATTTTGATACACAAAAAGTAAACAAAACTATCCTACTATAACAAGTTTTTCCCAACACTGTGAATGTGTGAAATCAAAATATGCTCGGATATTTGAGAATTTGAATACGAGGATGAATTGTGTACCACAATGAATCATGTTGAAAGAATGAGAAGCCCAAACTCTTCTTTCCAGAACTCTTAATGCATTTTGTCAGCTCTGCGTTTATCTGATGGCAATACTCTCTTACGGTAATTGTTCCCTTGAACATTGTCGAGTACAGGCTTTCCCATGGGATCACCTTAAGCTCTTGTCATCGGCTCTCACTCTATACACTCTAATACATATCAAGAGAGTTTTTGTAACTCGTTGTCAAGTACTTTATGCTTTATGCATGTCAGTCTTTCAAATACAGGTCAAATATAACCAAATGAATTTTCGGACATCAAATTGTCCCTTTGGATTTGATTATATTATTTCTTTTTACCACTTCAAATCATTGTTGTTTAGTTTATTTTATTCCACTGAACTTACGTGTAGTGGCAAGTAGGTAGTTGATAAAGTAAGTTTTACTAGCCAATATCTGAGTTTGAAAACTATATGATATTTTTATACTTTAAATATTAGTTTGATGATGATTTATCAAATGTACTTACCAAAAGTTGAGGATTCAAATATCATTCATTATATTTTAAATGTCATAACTAATTTAGTAGTAAAGACTTTGATAATTTCCATTCAGATATATATATATATATATATATATATATATATATATATATATATATATATATATATATATATATATATATATATATATATATATATATATATATATATATATATATATATATATATATATATATATATATATATATATATATATATATATATATATATATATATATATATATATATATATATATATATATATATATATATATATATATATATATATATATATATATATATATATATATATATATATATATATATATATATATATATATATATATATATATATATATATATATATATATATATATATATATATATATATATATATATATATATATATATATATATATATATATATATATATATATATATATATATATATATATATATATATATATATATATATATATACATGCATACATGCATACATGCATACATGCATACATGCATACATGCATACATGCATACATGCATACATGCATACATGCATACATGCATACATGCTTCTGTCTACCAACATATGTTACGCTAATCATTAGAGATAATAAAAAGGATAGAACAGAACAGTTCATCTTTAATATATGATATATTTTATTTTAGAGTTGGATGTTACCTTAAATGTCTAAATTTTTTTATTAGGGAGAGAGAACAATGTTGATATATTAAAAAAATTACATTATGCATATAATTTACGAAATTAAATTGAACAAAATTCACAAAGAATAAATTACATTATCCAATCTGGAAAATCAAAATTGCTGGAGTTCATCTTTGTTCCAGAACCTACTACAGAGAAGTAGATTTACCAACATAATTAAAAAACAAATGGAGAAATAGTAGAATTTAAATGTTTTAAGGGTAAAGCATTGTTACATGACTATTCCCATCTCCAATCGTATCTTCCATAAAAATCAGCACATGAATTGTTAGATGGTCTAAACAAATAGCATTAATACACACAAAAAGAAGAATAACTTAGTTAAAGAGCTAGTAACTATACGATTTAGGTTATGACATGCTATTTATTATGAGCATGTGTTATATTATAGATGCTAACAAACTAGAATGGAAAGTGATTTATCTAATGAATTTAATCTGATTCAAAATCCATTTATTTTCAAGAACATACTAATATTGATGCAATTGAGAATGAGAACAATGTAAATCCAAAGTAAGTCTATCCAATTAAGACAAAACAAAAGGCAAACAATAACAATTTAGAATTATATTATATGTATATACATGTATACATGTATATACATGTATACATGTATATATACATACAGATACATGCATACATGCATACATGCATACATGCATACATGCATACATGCATACATGCATACATGCATACATGCATACATGCATACATGCATACATGCATACATGCATACATGCATACATGCATACATGCATACATGCATACATGCATACATGCATACATGCATACATGCATACATGCATACATGCATACATGCATACATGCATACATGCATACATGCATACATGCATACATGCATACATGCATACATGCATACATGCATACATGCATACATGCATACATGCATACATGCATACATGCATACATGCATACATGCATACATGCATACATGCATACATGCATACATGCATACATGCATACATGCATACATGCATACATGCATACATGCATACATGCATACATGCATACATGCATACATGCATACATGCATACATGCATACATGCATACATGCATACATGCATACATGCATACATGCATACATGCATACATGCATACATGCATACATGCATACATGCATACATGCATACATGCATACATGCATACATGCATACATGCATACATGCATACATGCATACATGCATACATGCATACATGCATACATGCATACATGCATACATGCATACATGCATACATGCATACATGCATACATGCATACATGCATACATGCATACATGCATACATGCATACATGCATACATGCATACATGCATACATGCATACATGCATACATGCATACATGCATACATGCATACATGCATACATGCATACATGCATACATGCATACATGCATACATGCATACATGCATACATGCATACATGCATACATGCATACATGCATACATGCATACATGCATACATGCATACATGCATACATGCATACATGCATACATGCATACATGCATACATGCATACATGCATACATGCATACATGCATACATGCATACATGCATACATGCATACATGCATACATGCATACATGCATACATGCATACATGCATACATGCATACATGCATACATGCATACATGCATACATGCATACATGCATACATGCATACATGCATACATGCATACATGCATACATGCATACATGCATACATGCATACATGCATACATGCATACATGCATACATGCATACATGCATACATGCATACATGCATACATGCATACATGCATACATGCATACATGCATACATGCATACATGCATACATGCATACATGCATACATGCATACATGCATACATGCATACATGCATACATGCATACATGCATACATGCATACATGCATACATGCATACATGCATACATGCATACATGCATACATGCATACATGCATACATGCATACATGCATACATGCATACATGCATACATGCATACATGCATACATGCATACATGCATACATGCATACATGCATACATGCATACATGCATACATGCATACATGCATACATGCATACATGCATACATGCATACATGCATACATGCATACATGCATACATGCATACATGCATACATGCATACATGCATACATGCATACATGCATACATGCATACATGCATACATGCATACATGCATACATGCATACATGCATACATGCATACATGCATACATGCATACATGCATACATGCATACATGCATACATGCATACATGCATACATGCATACATGCATACATGCATACATGCATACATGCATACATGCATACATGCATACATGCATACATGCATACATGCATACATGCATACATGCATACATGCATACATGCATACATGCATACATGCATACATGCATACATGCATACATGCATACATGCATACATGCATACATGCATACATGCATACATGCATACATGCATACATGCATACATGCATACATGCATACATGCATACATGCATACATGCATACATGCATACATGCATACATGCATACATGCATACATGCATACATGCATACATGCATACATGCATACATGCATACATGCATACATACATATACACACACACACACACACACACACACACACACACACATATATATATATATATATATATATATATATATATATATATATATATATATATATATATATATATATATATATAATGCAATTAAGCCTAAATGAATTTATTTTGCCTTTATTAGCTCAAATAAAAATCCATCAACTTGGCCGATACCAATATTTGAAGCATGCAACACATGAACCAGATGAAGTTTATATCTAACGAAACATGCAATGGTTTTATATTTCAGAGACCCTGGAAGCAAATCCATTCCAAAACAAGCCTTGTTGCGTTGACACTTAAAAACAAGTGAGAAGCCATAGACATCCCAGGAAAGCTATTTGCAATTTGAAATTACTACAAATAACAATGAAAAATTAACTAATACAAATACCACACAAATATAATGGCAATTGCAGAGAAAGGTAGAACAAAGATTCTTCATAAGTAATATTTCAACTTAGGCAGAGGCATGTAGAGTACAAGTCTGTTCTCTTTATCCATCATATCTACTGATGCTCTAAATCTTGATATATAAGCTAGTAGAAGAGCCAACACCACGAAACCCACCAGATAGCTACTCCATCCGCTTGGAGTATTTCAACCATCAAATCTAATCTTGCAGGCTATTGACAATTATAGAATATACTAGAGCTGATCTACAGTGAGATAAATATACTGCAGCTTGCCATCCATGTAGCATCACAGTTATAAGAATGCATGTTTGTGTATTGGTTGGATTATATCCAAAATAAATTCATCTCATGAAATGACCTAATACTTCCATGATGTACATGCAATCTTTGGATCAGAAGATTTTATGGTGTTCATGCATCAATCTGCTCTAAAGTTCCTATTTCCCATACCTAATGAAGTCCCATCTGAGGAATGGATACCATGGTTCTGAAACCACTCTGGCATGTGAAACCTTTCATAGAGCGCAGGTCGGACATCTTTCTCAACAGATAGGTGTTTAAGAAGAGGAAGAATAACTCCCATAAGCTGAGCAGGAAAACAAATGCCAAAGAATATCAAGGACACAATCATAAATATAACTGTAGATCAACCAATTTGAGAGATAAAAATGTGTTCTTGTGAACTTGTTCAGAGAATGCAATGTCTTGTTACCTGCTCATCATAAGGCTGTCCAGCAGAAAAAGGAACACATGGTATTCCATTTAATGGTTGCAGTAAGAAACTAAATGGATTGTTGTCGACGATAACAGTTCGAGAGAGATCCTTCGATAGGCATGAAAGATCTTTTACATGATCCCTGTACTCCCTGAATTATATAAGTGCAATAATAAACGGTAAAATGCATCAGCACGTCATGGAAATTATTACAACCTAAAATAAGTAGAATAAATCAAATTCTTAATCGGAGATGATATTGGACAACATTTTACAAGCCTGAGCTTATTATTACTCGCAAGATCTACAAATGCAATACAATGGCATATAAAAATTAGTGGAAGTATGAAACTAATCTGAGATTGACTTTGAATTAATATCACAACAAGTCATTATGCCTCAACTGTTCAGGGTCCTGTCATTGAGCTCTATTTAGGGCAACATGACTAGTTAAAAGTAAGTTAAGTCAAACAATTCTTTATTGACTTCATCAATAGAAAAGCATAACCTCAGTCATCATGTTTCTTAAGATATCTCAGCAGCAATCTGGACATGTTATCTGATATTAATGGCGTACCAGACACTTGGCATGTTAACATGTTAACATGTTATGTTATCTGATAGATCAACTGGTCTAGCATGCCCCCAAGCTGTAGCGAGTAAACCGTTTCTTCTTTTCTCCAAGTTAACATGTTATGGGTGCTGGAAAACCCATAGGACAAAGACACCAAACCCCTTTTTAAGGTTAAAAGACTCCAAACCTCAAGGATTAAGTCCTTGTACAGCCAGGAAAAGGGGATGTACAAACCCTTATTAGGACCTAGAAATGGCCAATGCTAGTGTAGTACTTGGACCTGGGTCCTGGCCAGCATCCCTTGTTTCTTGGTGGCCCAGCCAAACAATGCTGCCAGGCACCAGTAGATCCTAAACTGGGTTGTTACAGCTAGGATGAATGAGAGGGACAGCAGCTTCATATTCAACAACAAGAACAAAACTGTAAAGTCTCAACTGACAGGAGTTTTATATTAAAACGTAATTTAGCTCACTTTATAAACCAATTTTACTTAGGGTTGGACATCAGTAGCAATAATTAGAATTTTGTAGGCCTCTTCAAAACATCCTATTTTATTGGACTATGTTTATTCCAGCACTAGTGTATATATTTTATGCAAGCACAGACCTCATTGCTGTCTAGTATGAATTCAATTATCACATTCATTGGGCTTTTATTATTGCTGTATTAGTAATACATCATAGAACAGTAAATAAAGACTGAAAGGGGTACAGGACAAAGATTCAAGCCAAAAATTATAAACTAATAAATATCTTCAGAGAGATATTCATGGATGTCATCCTAAGAAAGCATCATATTTTCATTCAAGAAATCACATTCTCTCTCCTTACAAACACCACTCATTAAATAGAATAATATAACATTTAGAAAGTTTCCAACTAAGAAAATAAATAAAATAACAAAGAATATATATTTCAACAGTCTATATGATGCCTTCAAATATGTTCAAGTTCCCTCATCAGATATGAACTTTTGGGTGGTGTTCGATTCTTTTATTAGTTGACACTTTCCGTTTTTAATCCATCAACTGTCTTCTAAAATAAACTTAGTTACCCAACAAGAGTCCAAAATAAATTGTCATATAACCATTTAAAAACAAACAAATAATATGATGGCTTCTCCAAACTTGTCAAAACTAGATTCTTACAGCAAAGACTCCAGTCTAAACCAAATCACTAACAAGTCATGCTACCCTAAATTGGCTTAAGTTATAAAATTAGATTCAAATTTTATAGTAACTATTTCCCAATATTAAAGTAGAATATCAAAAGAGCAGGATATCAACACATGATATCCCAATATGTACCATGGTACCAAGAATGGGAGGAGGAGGAGAACAAGGAGAAGAAGACAGGATAAAGAGGAAACGAGACAAACAAAGGGAGAAGGACAAAGAAAGGAGGAAAAGGAGCCAAAGGAGGAAGAAGAGTACCGAGAAACCAGACGACAATGGGTGACCCACAGAGAATCGAGGGGAGAGGGCCCCGAAGGTGGTAGCAGGGATGGGAGGCCACGAAAAGAAGATCGCAAAACCCCTTGATCTAAGACCCGCAGCGCCTTTTTTAAAGAAAAAAAAGGACCGGACCACCCAAAATCAATCTCCTTGATTGAGACCACTAAATATTACTGTTATGTTTTCAAGTTAAAAAAAACACTAGTTGGCAGGAAAAACAAGATTTGTGGGCCTGAACATGCAAAATTGCTTCATATTCAGGCAATCCTTCAATGCTTCGTGATGCTCATTATTATGCCTAGTTTGACTGACAGCCCTTTTAACTGAAGTGGATGACATGGACTGTGTTTCCAGCTAAAAGACAATTCTAAATGGACTAGGAGAAGTCCAGTAGCATGTGAAAAAATGAATCTTAATGAGTCTAGGATTTCTAATCTGTATTAATAAACTTACAGTCAAGACAAGGTAAGGAATGACTTCAAAGAGTTTAACAATTAACACCAATGAAGGAAAGTGGACCAAAAGAACGTTGTCACCTTTACCAAGGCCAGATAGCCCTTCTTGAACAGCAAGCCCCAAGTAGAGGCCTAGGGGTAGGCAGTCAAGTCTCTATAGAAGGGCAGAAGGTTGAGAATATTCTTGAAATTAATTTTAGCAAATATAGTATCATCTAATTGAGAAGAAAGGCTAAGTTGACTTGAGATGGGACACTATAATTAGTATATGGCATGTTGGCAACAATAGACTATTTACATGAGAGGATGTAAGCCCTTGGGAAATCATGGTTTAATGTTATTTTCTTTGCCTGCAAAGATGTAGCTCGCATAGTTTAGTTTAATTCTTTGGTTGATAGTTCTTGGAGGGACCCCTCTCCCTCAAACGAGTACTCCCATTAGGAGGAAACGATTGTGTTGGTTCATCTTCATATTGGGTTGGGACACATACTTAAACACAACTTTCAATTCAAACACAAGTTCATCTGCATATTGCGTTGGGACACATACTAAAACACAACTTTCAATTCAAACACAACTTTTGACATGATTTGGACTCAACACATAACCCAGCAATGACACAATTTGTTTTGTTTATAAGACTCTAGTATGATCTCACTGACATGCTAATCAGGAAAATGGATTAGTACATTTAACCTGATCATTGATTGTGTAAGTTTGAGTCAATCCTGTCAACTCAATTTAATTGAGTTAGACCACTATATGACCCATATAAGTAGATCAAACCAAACCTATTATTTTTATTCCGTTCGTGTTGGTTGATGCATCCAATCAAAATTTGACACCTCTATTGTATTTTTTTCAAAAAAGAGCAGCCCTGTACATGAGACTCCTGCTAATACAAGGCACCAGTAGAAAAATTATCTTGTATTCAATTCATGTTGGTTGATGGGTCAATGTACATAGCATTATCCCCACCAGTAGAAAAATAGCTTTTCTTAAAACAATCCTATGTCCCTTGGGTCAAAAAGAGCAAGCTTATGGAGTTGAGGCTCATTCTCACCCCAACTTTAGTATTTTTCATGAAATCCATTGATAACTCCTCACAGATTTCTGCAACATCTAATGATGGAATACAATCTATTGACCTCCTGATAACCTAACCTCCACCTTCTTATAAAGCACACAGAGAATCTTCCGACAAAGTACATAATATTCCAATGAATTATAATCATTTTCTTTTGCAAATATATTAACAACATCAAGACCGAGTGAAAAGGACACTTGCAACAAAAAGCAACTCGCTTACGGCACATTACTTAATTCGTTTTGCCTCAATCATAGGAGACTAATAATTTGACTTCAGTTACTTAATTCTAAGTTCTTTAAGTCCATAATGCTTTTTGCCTCAATCATAGGAGACTGATAATTTGACTTCCACAGATGAAATTCTAACCAACTGAGCTTGTCGGAATCCATAATGGTCCAATGAGTCATCTACAGTATTGTAACTAAAAGTTTGTCTTTTATCAAGAACTTCATTAAAGAGTTTTGAATGAAGAAAAAGGTTATGATCTAAAAGCATTTCTAATATGTGAGAAGAATGTACATTAATGTCATTAGCAGTAGGCCATAAATACATCATACCATGCTTTTCTGAAAAACATTGAATATATAGTGTGAGAGCCTCTAACCATGGTAACTGCATTGTACTAGAACCACATAATAGGTGGCTTTTGTGGTCAAACCGACAGTTATAGACTGATGATTTCATAAGTAAAAGGTAGGTAAATCTTACGTGCTGACTGTTGCAGGCCGATACAGACGAAGGCTAAATCTATTTTCCACATCTATTTTGTCAACAAGTGGTCTGGCATAATCTGAAACAACATTCCAGGAGAATATGGCTAATTAGATAAGGATAAAATAACTGACAGGAATGGAGTTGAGTACAAATCTAACAAAATTTAACCTTCTAGACCAGCAGTAAAAAGAACAAGATCTGCAAATTCACTAATTTGCTGCAAGAACTCTTGTAACCCAGGACGTTCAAAGACGGTGACATGATTGACCTTTTGTTTCCCCTCAACTTCCTTAAGCCAAGGAATTTTAAACATATGTATAATTAGTCCATCGTTAGGATGAGGATCAAGTAACAACAAATGAAATATGAGTTTAGAAGCCAACTACCTTATCCATAGATATGCATTCCAATTCAAAGCACATCACACCTGCCTCAATAGCCTGGCTACGTACGACAATAGGCACACTAGATGCCTCATATGCAGATACTAAAGTCTCATCCAAGTCGAGAACTACCTGCACATTTGACCCAAATTAGAATAAGCATGACAGAAAATTAGAACTTAAATAAAATTTCATGGTAATAGGTAAAATAACACAATATGTATTATATAACTTTCACAGGACCTTAATGCTGTTAAAGGCTAAAGGCACAATAAGGCATGTAGGTCTCTCAAAGCCTAGTGCAACCACAAGGTGAGGTGTAGAAATTATTGGAGCAAGGTGCATGAATAAGTACTCATGAAAATTTTAACTTAAACTGAGATATAAATATTGTTCGATTATAAACAAGCAATTAAGACACATATGTTGGCTCATTAACACAAAAGATAATGTTATATCTGTTGTAAAATGTATTAATACAGATATTGAATAAGCTAAAAGGATTAATATGGAAAACATTACTGAACGAGGAAAGAAAACCAACAGATAATGAATAAGACAAAGATGATAAACTATATCAGAACCTTATTTTTTGGTATTTTTCCTTTAAACAAAGGGCAAACTTTCTATTGGTTAGTTTCTTTCTCAAAGAGCTAAACATTTCCTCCTTCCACAGATCAGATTAATATAATCTCTTGCTTCATATAGATGTTACTGAGTAACAAGGAGAAATAAAGATTATAGGGACAAGCCTTTTATTCACTAGGGTTTTATAGAAAGCTCATAAACTGCACTCCTGAGTTGTGCTTCCATAAGCTTAGAAACTTCATCTAGATGAGGACAAAAATCTGAGCCATGTGAGCCTCCAACCTTAGGTGCATGTTATTCAAATGACTTATTGGAAAACTCAGGCACGAGCACATTTCAACTATCATCAGAACCAAGTTACAATGATCAGTGTCAAACCTAGCATTGTAACCTTCTGGAAGAATATTCAGCCCTACCTTGCAGCCCTTGGGTTGTATTGGCCCATCTAGCACCTTGTTTGACCATAAGAAGGGCCTCAGTGCCACATATCTGATTATACCCATGGAGTGATTTCTTTGATGAGTGAAATAAGTGATGATTTGAATGGTCAAGGTGGGGTTTCATTGATAAAATTGCTCACTTTAAGGAATCTGTGCTTTTCCAACATGCTTCCTGTTGCAGATCAACCCCCAACCCAGCTTAATTTTGACTAGTCAAACCTCTGCCAACCAACCTAAACTACATCTAATAGGTCAGATCTCATGTAATGAGGATGGAAGGCATCATTTATCAGTCGATCCGATCAACCCAGCACATCGATCCGATCTCATCTGGCATACTCGAGCCAAATTTGGCCAACTTTGATAGCAGAATGAGACAGGTTTAGTGATCAATTACCAAAAATTGATCGAAAATGGGCAAGGAAGGCATCATTTATCAGGCCACAAAATATACCTCAACCCAGCCCTTGCCCACCAACCCCCCAACAATCAAACCTCATGGAAAAGCTAGGCAAGATAGTGATGCCTTCCTTATAAAGTTGTGCTGGTACTATTCCATATAAAGTTGATACTAATTTGTCAGCCAAGATAGTGTCGCATGCATGCAAATATGCACATAGACACATGCACGGACTGTTGCTCTCTTTCTCTCTCTCATGCGACAACTGAGAAAGCTACAACTAGTGAAACTTTAACCAACTGCCGAAAAGTGCCTAGTGTTATCATGTGCATCCACTTGTGGTGAAAAATGACAAAAATGACAGATCTAATAGCACTAAGGTGTAGCTATTATCCACACAATTCTTTCTTCTTTTATAAATGCTAATTTTACATGTTAGTGCAACTCCATAGGACTTAGATTAAATGGTTAAAGCAGACAAATTTCCAAGCTTGAATTGCAGACCTAGAAAGATATATAAGGAATTAGAAATTAAATTCAAAAATTGGCATAATAAATAGTAACTATAATTATGGGCATTATGATTTATACTAATCAGTTAAGGTAAGAGTGACACAACAACTCTTACCATCAATTTGCTCTTCTCTAACAGGTGGAATTGTTTGCATCAATCCAAGCCTTCATCCCAGAAGGGCTTGTTTCAGAAAAAACAATCACCAAATATGAGTGCTCTCTAAAAAGATAAATTGGATTATCTTCATTTGTCACCTTGAAGAAGTTGATATAAAGTTCATCATTTAAGAATTAATATGATATATTTCCTTACTATGAATGAAAAGTAATAACCTCTTATACAATGGAGTAAGGATATAAATTTCCTGCCCTCATGGGAAAGAAAGAAACCAAATGATCTTGCTGGTGTTGGGGTGAATATACGTTAATGTAGTTAAAAAGGGCAACACATCAGACAAAATACTGCCCTGGTTCAGAATTAATACAATGTGAGCTGTATTCCTTATGGTTGGATTGGTTATCCCTTGGACGAGAGACCAGAACTTTGACCAAAGGTTTGAAGGCCTTGATAAACCGCCTAGTTGTTTGTTTTGACATTTTATGCATGTTGAAGTTCTAAATACTCTAAAAAAATATGCAACATTGCAACATCCACAAACATCTATCATACTGCCGAGAAGAGAGTAAGATCATCATATAGAAAATTAAATAAACAGAAGGTGATAGATAAGCTGAACTACTAATTTACATAACCAGCCATTTAGCATGTAGGATGTCTTAACAACAACAGTTCTTATTTTTCTCATATTTTTCTTTCGTTCTTCACCTAACATAAACAATCCCTTTTTCATTGGTGCCACCCAAAATATCATATTTTCAAGTTCCAGACTAAGAGAACGAATCAGCTGGGCAATGGTTGCATGTGAAAATGCAAAACCATGCATTTGGTTGGCAAGGTAGTGGGGAATCTTTAGAGAGAAGTTTCCTT
Source organism: Musa balbisiana (assembly GCA_004837865.1). Lineage (NCBI taxonomy): Eukaryota > Viridiplantae > Streptophyta > Magnoliopsida > Zingiberales > Musaceae > Musa > Musa balbisiana. Next base: position 41,496,667 of record CM017188.1, on the reverse strand, counting down.
CTTGGTCTTTGACAAAATAAACTTTGAAGTCAAAGTTAAAAGATGCCCACCTATACAACCCAAACAAAAACCAAGCCAGTTGGCCTATGTTCAGAGACTTGTCTCCCATCTCTTTCCAGGAACATGGAGGCCATTTGCTACTAAATACAGTAATATCTGAATATTAGACTTTAAATGCAGAAAAAATTTATTTCTTCAGTGTCACCTATTTCCTCAGGACCAATGCTTTTAATCTCATGGTCAATCACAAAGCTCGCCAAGTTCAATTATCCAAAACATATTCTAAAATTCTAAACTAGTTTACACCAGTCATGCTTGAAACTCTAAAAACCAATGCTTCTTCCAACAAATGAAGCAAAGAGTTAATTTCAGATCCAAAATTAAATATGAAAAATGCTACATAATTCCATGGCTTAAATTTATCTGATGACAAATTATTAGATACCCGCTTCTTGTTTATGAGTTGTGTTCTATTTCAGACCAGATCCCAAATATTGCTGAAAAAATGGGAAAGATCTGACAAAACAGTCGCCACTTAGCAAGAAAATTATTATCTTCCTTTTACCCAATCAAAAAACCAAAAAAATGTAGTACGTATCTGGAAAACCACAAAAGGTAGCAAACAGGGGGAAAATAAGTAAATAAACAGAAAATTTATAGAAGCGTTAGTGATCTAATCGAGCCACAGAAAATGAATGAGTCGATGTCAATAAGGACCAAACCATTGTCAATCCGAAACAAGAACTATTGCTCCTCAACAAGAAAACCATGGAAAATGGAAAATAGGGGTTTTCTATATCTTCAATCAGTGAAAGGACACAGGTACTGGAGGGAAAACAAACAAAAGATCGAGAAGAAGGATGTACCGTAAGCTTATCCAAAGGGTCCTGACGCAGCTGAGGCGGCGGCGGCGGGGGCGCGTCGGTGGGGAGGGGGTGGAAGGCGGGGTCCGAGGAGGAGGCTGGGAGGAGGCGGTGGCGGACACCAACGAATGAGAGGAGCTGGGCCCAGGAGGGGGTCCCGGACTGCAGGATCTGCAGCAGGACGCGGAAGAGGAAGCCCAGCCACCCTAGCACCGTCCGCCACGCCTGCGCCGTCCGATTCTCCCGCCCCGCGGCGGAGGCGGCACACACCTCCGCCGACAGCTCCGCCATGAGCCAACGTGAGACGGGCACGTATCGCGCGAGGACTGAGTAGGGAGCGAGGGATCAGATTGGCTGAGGGAGAAGAAAGGTCAGCCACGACGAAAAGAAAGGGCGAATTGAAGGGAGAGAGCGACAAGATAAACGAATAAATAAATCAATAAATAATCAAGATAAAAAAAAGGCGAGGGGCCTTCAAGAAATAATAATAATAATAATAATAATAATAATAATAATAATAATAATAATAATAATAATAAAAGAGCCTCACGTTTTAGATTTTTTTTCCCAGTTTCATTTTTTTTCGAAGAGAATCTTTATTAGGATCGAAGTACCTTATTATTATTATTATTATTATTATTATTATAAAAGATTTCTCATCATAATCTAATTTTGAGTTAAACAGGTCCAATAATAAATCGGATCGGTTATAGTGTTTTCAAATAGAATTATATATCATATTTAGTAGCAGCCAATCTGATTTAAATTTTAACAATATCATGATTTAAATTTTAACAATATCATTCTCATTAATATCCATAAAAATTAAATGATTATAAACTAAATATCTTTTCCTATGTGCACTATTATTTGACTCCCCTTGTTTTCTAATATTTTTTAAAGATTAATTTTTAAGAATTAAAAAAGGGTAATTTTTTTATAAAAAAAACCCATAAGCTTTTCCTCAAGGGTGTCATCTATTTTTAGATTTCCCACATAAAGCCCTTTTTTAAATATTCAAAATGATCTTCCATGAAAAATAAATAGTTTTTTTTCTTAAAAATTAGTTTAACTAGTTATGTTTTGATTCAAGACCCGTTCCACCTATGTGCCAAATAAAGTTAGATATTGTGAAGTCACCAAACTAATTAATAATAGGTTTTAAATGAAGTTATACTATTTTAGCCCAGGGAAGCCAAAAATGTTGTAATTCCTTTTTTAATTATCATTCTTGCCATATTTATAATATAAAATTTGTATAAGAATTCTTTCAAAATAATATAATAATAATAATAATATAATAATAATAATAATATAATAATAATAATATAATAATAATAATAATATAATAATAATAATATAATAATAATAATATAATAATAATAATATAATAATAATAATATAATAATAATAATAATATAATAATAATAATATAATAATAATAATATAATAATAATAATATAATAATAATAATAATAATAATAATAATAATAATAATAATATAATAATAATAATAATAATAATAATAATAAAAGAGCCTCACGTTTTAGATTTTTTTTCCCAGTTTCATTTTTTTTCGAAGAGAATCTTTATTAGGATCGAAGTACCTTATTATTATTATTATTATTATTATTATTATTATAAAAGATTTCTCATCATAATCTAATTTTGAGTTAAACAGGTCCAATAATAAATCGGATCGGTTATAGTGTTTTCAAATAGAATTATATATCATATTTAGTAGCAGCCAATCTGATTTAAATTTTAACAATATCATGATTAATTTTAACAATATCATTCTCATTAATATCCATAAAAATTAAATGATTATAAACTAAATATCTTTCCTATGTGCACTATTATTTGACTCCCCTTGTTTTCTAATATTTTTAAAGATTAATTTTTAAGAATTAAAAAAGGGTAATTTTTTTATAAAAAAAACCCATAAGCTTTTTCCTCAAGGGTGTCATCTATTTTTAGATTTCCCCACATAAAGCCCTTTTTAAATATCAAAATGATCTTCCATGAATAAATATTTTTTTTCTTAAAATTAGTTTAACTAGTTATGTTTTGATTCAGACCCTTTCCACTATTTTCAAATAAAGTTATATTTTTAATTCACCAAACTAATTATAATAGTTTTAATGAAGTTATACTATTTTAGCCCAGGAGCCAAAAATGTTGTAATTCCTTTTTTAATTATCATTCTTCCATATTTATAATAAAAATTTTATAAGATTCTTTAAAATATATAAACATGCATTATAGGCTAAGTTGGAAAATGATTAAAATTTTATCATCTTTTTTTCTAATGTATCAAACCTTCTTAACTTCTATAGACAATCTTACTATCACTATATATGCTTTGTAGAATTTTAAAACTGGAATAAAATTAATAATAAGATATATGGAGATTTAAAGTTAGTAAGGGTTCTTGAATTTTTGGATTATAATAAAAATAATATAAATCCATTCAAAGATAGTTAAATAGATAATGCCATACCTTTATTTATTGTCATTCTTCAACATAGATGCTAGACCTAAATTAGGTTACATGAGGAAAAAAAAAGAATTTTTATCATCATTTATTTTGAAATATATCAAAACATTTTTTAATTATCATCCAAATCACTTGAACCTTCGTATAAATCATTATATAAAATATCAAAGTTTATAATAATGTTTAAAAATTAAGTTGGTGTGAATTTGAATTAATTATAACTTGACTATAGTGGTCTTGAATAGATTATTATGTTCAAAAATATATAACTATGTAATGTCTGTCTCATCATTTTTATAATAAATTTCTTGAAAATATTGTAACTCTGTAATGTCTCATTTTTTAAATAATATATTCGATTTGGTTCAAAATGGATCAGTTTGGTTGATTGAGTTTTAACGAGAAAAGTAATATTGTGATAGGAGCATATTTTTTTTATAATGGTTGATTGAGTCTTGTGTATAAAATATGGAAATAGGGACACCATCCAAGAAAAGATTAAAATTTGGAGAATAGGAAATTGCCTCAAAAAATCTAACTTGGAGTAGTAATAATAAAAATTATATATATATATATAGTATTTGTCTTTTCCTCTTGAATAGAATTATATTTTGCATTTCAAGTTTTAAAGATTTTGTGATCTAAATCTTCGAATCATCTTTTAGAGAGACATTAATAAGTCAAATTAAATTGTTTGACATCTGTTTGTCAAACCAAACTTTATGGTAGATCCTAAAACAAAGTAAAAAATAAAAATCTTGCTTTTAACTATTGCTCATATATTATAAAAATGAACTTTGGATTCTTGATGCAGTATCCCCTAGAAATAATTAATAAATATTTCCTAATGACTACAGATAACTCTTCTTCTCTTAAGCTTGAGAAGTTTAATGCTTCCAGTTTTGCTAGATGCTATGAACAACTTAAGGCTTGAGATAACCAAATCAAAACAAAGATTAACTTAATTAAATCTCATTCCCAAATCCCAAGGCCAAATCGGATCTTGTGAACCTAATTCTAACCCAGGCCAAGACTTCAAACCCAAGAATAAAAATTAAGAACCCACGCGTAAGTGGTTCAAGCATAGGATTAACCATAGTCATAATCAAAACATTTAGTTCAATCCAAATTCAGATCAAAATCATTTGTTCAATCCAAACACTAGGGCATAAAAAATGGACAGTGAGCGATTTTGTTACGTATATAATGGACATAATCGTTTTACTCCATCTTACTTCCATAAAAAAAAAAAAACTCATCAAACTGAAGTCTTTTAAGTCAACATTGTTAGAAAATAAATAGATAAATAGGTTATAGAAGTTGTTGATCTTATTAACATGTCCCTCTCCTATTTATACAGGTCAGAAGGAAGAATTGTTCTCAATAGTTTAGAGGATTTCCCTTAACAGAGTAGAGAGATTTCCTCAAACAATTAGGGAAATCTCATCTACTATCATGCCCCCGCAAGATGGTGCTCCTATCAAGGAGGCCAATCTTGGACTGATGTAATGCAAAAAGTTTACGAGCTAAAGGCTTTGTGAGTAAGTCGGCCAATTGATCAGCCGTATGAACATGAGAAACACGAAGTCGACGGCAGACAACTTGATCGCGTACAAAGTGGAAGTCGATAGCAATATGTTTTATACGGGAGTGAAATACCGGATTAGCGCAGAGATAGGTAGCTCCAACATTATCACAATATATTGTAGGAGTGGAATTGATGTTGAGTTCCTGGAGTAGATTCGTGATCCAATTGAGTTCTGCAGTGGTAGCGGCAATGGCACGGTATTAAGCTTCAGTTGTAGACCGGGCGACTGTCTTTTGCTTCTTAGAACTCCAACTGATTGGATAAGTACCAAGGAAGATAATGTACCCCGATGTGGATGTTCTATCATCAAGGTTGCCTGCCCAATCAGTATTGGCAAAGGCATGAAGATGAAGTGGAGAGTGTTTACGAAGAAAGAGTCCATGATTGAGGGTCCCTTTAAGATATTGCGGAAGTCTCTTAACCGCAGACCAGTGTAGAGTAGATGGTTGCTACATAAACTGTGATAATTTGTTGACAGCAAATGAGATGTCCGGACGCGTGAGAGCTAAGTATTGTAAGGAGCCAACAACTTGGCGGTATTGAGTGGGTTCCGTAGCAGGACTTCCATCCGATAATTTGAGAGAACTACTAGTAGAGATGGGAGTTGTAACTGCATTTGCATCCTGAATGTTTGTCTTTAATAATAAATCTTGAATATACTTTCGTTGCGATAAAAAGAGGCCGGAAGATGTGAAGGTAGCTTCAACGCCCAGAAAGTAGTGCAAGGGTCCGAGATCTTTAAGCGAGAATCGAGCTGCCAACTGTTTGATGAACGCTTGGATTCTGATAGGATCATTGCCTGTGACAATAATGTCATCCATATATACCAGAATATATATTGTGTTTCCATGATGATGTCACAAAAACAACGAAGTGTCAGATTTGGAGTTAAGAAAGCCGACAGAAGTAAAAAATGAGCTAAGTTCAGTGTACCAAGCTCTTGGAGCCTAACGAAGTCCATAAATGGCTTTTCGAAGTTTGCAAACATGCTGTGGAAACTGAGGATGAGTAAAGCCTGGAGGTTGTTGCATAAAAACATCGTCGGTTAGAGATCCTTATAGGAATGCATTATTAACATCCAATTGTCATAATTGCCAACCGTTAGTGGTAGCCAAACTCAAGATAAGCCTGATTGTAGTGGGTTTAACAACAGGACTAAACATCTCAGTGAAATCAACTCCAGGTCGTTGATGAAACCCTTTGGCGACGAGGCGTGCCTTATATCTGGCAATAGAGCCATCTGGGTTTCGCTTAATTCTAAATACCCATTTACACCCGATGATGTTTTGTGAAGGATGGAAGGGTATGAGATCCCACGTTGAGTTATGGAGAAGGGCATTATATTCCTCACTCATGGCAGTACGCCAATGCGAATATTTTTGGGCTTGAGTAAAGGTGGTGGGTTCAACGTTGGGGGATGAGGAATCCATGATAGCTTATAGGTTAAGTACTTAACGTGGTTTAAAAATACCACTCTTAGAGCGAGTGGTCATAGGATGGTTAGAGACGACAGGATTGAGAGGTGATGGTGGGTGAGGATCAGTGGCACAAGCCGGGTCAAGTGGAGACACGTCAGGGGCACGTGAGCGAGAAGGAGGTAAAAGGATGGTTGTATTTCGGAACACATTGCCTCATCAATTTGGGAAGAGTGGAGTGGAGTAGAAATAGAGGAAACGGGCAAGTGTTGAACTAGAGTGATATAGTGTGGATCAGGAGGAGAGGAAGTAGATGAAATCATAGGAGGCTCGTACAAATGGTCCGAAGGTATACTCGAGTGAGATAGTGAAGTGGTCCATATGGCAGGATATGAAAGGTTTTGGAAAGGAAAGTGAGACTCAACAAAAACAACGTGACGTGAGATGAAGATTTTGTGAGTGTGAAGATTATAGTAGCGGAAAGCATGATGTTTAAGTGAATAACCAATAAAGACGCAAGGAGTAGATCGGGATGTTAACTTATGAGAGGTATAGGGACGTAACCAAGGATAACATAAACAGCCGAACACTCGGAGTTTACGAAGGTTAGGGGGTTTGTGAAATAGTGTGTTAAAGGGGGACTGGTATTGTAGGACTGGTGTAGGCATACGATTAATAAGGTAGACAGCAGTTTGAAAGGCTGCTGTCCAAAAAGTCGAAGGCATAGAAGCCTGATGTAGAAGTGTGAGTCCAGTTTCTACTATATGCCGATGTTTGCGTTCGGCGGAACCAACCAGTTGAGGAGTATGGGGGGGAGACTTGAGGTGTTGAATGCCACAAGCTGAAAGATGGGATGCCAGGGCTTGATATTCACCGCCACCATCAGAGTAGACCGTTTTGATGGTAGACTGAAAATAATTTTCGACCAACTTCTGGAAAGCGGAAAAAATACGAGAAACATTAGACTTATGGTGAAGGGGATATATCCATGTGTATTTAGAGAAGTGATCTACAAAAATAACATAAAATTGAAACTTATCAAAAGATAAAATTGGAGCAGGACCCCAAACATCAGTATATATAATTTCAAAAGGTTTAGAGGAGGAAATGGATGAGGAGCCAAAAGGCTGCCGATGACTCTTATTACTAAGACATGCATCACAATGCATCCGAGAATCAGTAGACTTAAAAAGAGGAAGAGAGTGACGAGAAAATAATTTTTACTGAATAAAGTTCGAAGGATGACCAAGCCGACGATGCCACACATCAACTGGAGCTGCAACAGAAGAATGAATAGTGGGCTGGGTTATTCGAGAAGCTGACGGCCATTCGTAAATGTTGTCTTTATTCGGGCCTTGGACCAATGATGCCCCCGTGCTCAAGTCCTTAACAAGAAATGAATCAGGAAAAAATTCAATGGAAGTGTTGTTATGTTTGCAGAATTGAGAAACAGAAATGAGGTTGCGTTTAATATGAGGGGCGCATAAAACATCATCGAGGGTAAATGTAGTAAAGTCAGAATTAAGCGTTGTGGAACCAGTATGAGTTATAGGAAGTCCTTTACCATCACCGATGATGATATCTTCATCGCCGCCATAGGGATTGTGAAGAGACAAATTCTGAAGATCAGTAGTGATGTGATGAGAGGCACCAGAGTCGATAATCCAGTTGGAATGGCTAGGTGTCGAAATAGTGAGGAGATTTGCCTGAGGCCAGTGTGACGGAGCAGGAAGGCGGGGACGAGACTGACAAACTTTAGCGGAGTGGCCGAGTTTGTCACATAGTTGGCAAACGACCCGTCGTTGTTGGTTCGGTAGGATAGGATGCCAAGACGGATGATGGTTGGAGTTGCCACGTTGCGAAAAATGATGACCAGGAGGATAGGAGGGGTGTTATATGGAACTCATAGAATCAAGAGGCGCATTAGCCAAACCTTGGGTGATGGTCGGTGAGTACCGAGTGCTCTTTGTTTAGACTTATGACTGACTTGAGCTGTGATAGTCGGTCCAGGCAGTTTGTCCGCACGCTTCAAGTACATCTCATAGTCAGTCAGCTTGTCATAGAGATCTTCAAAGGAGACTGGCGAGTCGCGTGCACGAATTGCAGTAGCCAATTCCTTGTAGTCGGTGTCGAGACCGTTGAGGGTATGAATGATAACCTCTTCGTCACATAGGGAATGACCTATCAAAGCTAAGTCATCGATGATAACCTTGATATGTTGTAGATAATCAGAGATAGTACTTCCCTCTTGTTTCGTCACCATAAGCTTGGATAGAAGACTGAGCTTGCGGGTACACGAGTGATTTGCCAAAGATGTTTGCAGTGTAGACCAAGCATCGACAGTTGTCACACATGAAGATATCAAAGGAGCGACGGATCCAGCAACTGAAGCTTGAATAGCTTGGAGAATGAGACGATCTTGACGCAGCCACAGTTTGTGAGCTGGATTTGGTACTGGATTGGGATCTCCGGGGATGGTGAGCATAGCCCAAGGACAACTGAAAGAGCCATCAATGTAACCTAACAAGTCATAGCTAAATAAAAGATTAGAAAATTGAGCTCGCCAGGACGCATAGTTGCCACCCTTTGATAACTTAAAGGGGATCAGCGTGGCAGCATTGATGGAGATAAGCCCTGTAGAAGAACAAGAAGTGGGAGTCCCTACAGGAACTGAAACATCAGAAGAGAACGACGACATGTTTTTTTTTTTTTTTTTTTTTTTTTTTCAGTGAACCTTGTGTGAAGCTCAGGTCACACAAGGTGGAGAATGAGAGAGGATAGAGACCGCTTCTATAGTGCTGCTTGCTGCAGCAATTGGGCAATCTACAAAGCTGCAGGTGTATGGAAGAAACGAAGAAAAGGGGGATGCGGCAATGATGCAAAGAAGGGGGTGGAGGTGAGGAAGTGGACGAGCGACTACGGCTGTGGCCAGGGGAGGCAGGCGGTGTTGGAGAAGGAGGTAGTGAGGGTCACGATTGGGAGGCGCTGGCCGGGAGCAGCGGGCGACAGTAGGTGTTGGCCGGGAATTGCAGTGATCGATGGCTGCGACAAAGGATGCCGAGCAAGGGGTGGAAGCTGCAGCAATGATGCAGAGAAGAGGAAGCAGTGGCAGTCGTCGCCGGCCGGGAAGTAGCGACGACGATGGTGGTAGCCGGTGCTCGCAGCGAGAGTGTCACGATTGAGAACAAGGGCAACCGGTGAGTTGCCCTATTTCTGTCACTGTGGATGCAGAGCAAGGGGGACCGGTGGCTGGGAGGCGAGCGGCGGTCATCGCACGGTGGCGGCGGTCGTCGCACGGTGGCTCGGCAACGAAGGAGGGGGGTGGCTCGGCAACCGACACCTGCGACAGCAGAAGGACCAGCGACTGCTCTGTTTCGATCGGTGATGGGTGGTCCGCTGGCTGGGAAACAGCGGCCGCGACCCTTCTCACTCGAGCGAGATGTGGGCAGCGAAAGCTACTGCGGTAGAGGAGGGAAGATGCAGCGGTTGCGGCTGCTGCTGGCCGGGAAGCGGCTGTGACGAGGGAAGCGGCAGCGAAAGCTGCTGCGGTAGAGGAGGGAAGATGCAGCGGTTGCAGCTGCTGTTGGCCGGGAAGCAGCTGTGATGAGGGAAGCGATAGCGAAAGCTGCTGCAGTAGAGGAAGGAAGACACTTGCGTTAGCAAGGCCGGGCTCCAGTTTCCCATCGGTAGAATCGCCCAGTTCCTCAAGGCCGGCAAGTACGCCGGGCGCCCCTGTCTACCTCGCTGCCGTCCTCGAGTACCTCGCTGCTATTGAGGAGGAAGACACCGCTCTTCGAGAGAATGTTTCCCTCCTTGTGGCGGCGACGAAGAGTGTCTGCTGCGGCCGCTTGGCCAACACACGGTGATATTACTATCACCGAGGAAATCAAAGCTCTGATACCATGTTAGAAAATAAATAGATAAATAGGTTCTAGAAGTTGTTGATCTTATTAACATGTCCCTCTCCTATTTATACAGGTCAAAAGGGAGAATTGTCCTCAACAGTTTAGAGGATTTCCCTCAACAGAGTAGAGAGATTTCCTCAAACAGTTAGGGAAATCTCATCTACTATCAAACATAACTAACAATTTTCTTCTTTTGTTAGGTTTGTCTCATTTACTCCTCTAAATCTAATTTATATAATTATAAATGATAAATTGAGGTTATCATAAGTACCTTGATGAGTCGACACGATAATTCATTATTGAAATTCACTATTGAAGGCACGATTAATTCACTATTGAAGGCACGATTAATTCACTATTGAAGGCACGATTAATTCACTATTGAAGGCACGATTAATTCACTATTGAAGGCACGATTAATTCACTATTGAAGGCACGATTAATTCACTATTGAAGGCACGATTAATTCACTATTGAAGGCACGATTAATTCACTATTGAAGGCACGATTAATTCACTATTGAAGGCACGATTAATTCACTATTGAAGGCACGATTAATTCACTATTGAAGGCACGATTAATTCACTATTGAAGGCACGATTAATTCACTATTGAAGGCACGATTAATTCACTATTGAAGGCACGATTAATTCACTATTGAAGGCACGATTAATTCACTATTGAAGGCACGATTAATTCACTATTGAAGGCACGATTAATTCACTATTGAAGGCACGATTAATTCACTATTGAAGGCACGATTAATTCACTATTGAAGGCACGATTAATTCACTATTGAAGGCACGATTAATTCACTATTGAAGGCACGATTAATTCACTATTGAAGGCACGATTAATTCACTATTGAAGGCACGATTAATTCACTATTGAAGGCACGATTAATTCACTATTGAAGGCACGATTAATTCACTATTGAAGGCACGATTAATTCACTATTGAAGGCACGATTAATTCACTATTGAAGGCACGATTAATTCACTATTGAAGGCACGATTAATTCACTATTGAAGGCACGATTAATTCACTATTGAAGGCACGATTAATTCACTATTGAAGGCACGATTAATTCACTATTGAAGGCACGATTAATTCACTATTGAAGGCACGATTAATTCACTATTGAAGGCACGATTAATTCACTATTGAAGGCACGATTAATTCACTATTGAAGGCACGATTAATTCACTATTGAAGGCACGATTAATTCACTATTGAAGGCACGATTAATTCACTATTGAAGGCACGATTAATTCACTATTGAAGGCACGATTAATTCACTATTCACTATTGAAGGCACGATTAATTCACTATCGAAGGCATAGACTTATTTAGGTGTCTCTTCTTGACTAATGATGCGGCAAACCGATATAGGAGGTCCATGAGGGAGGCAGTTTGTCGGTGTCGATATAATCTTAGAGTGGTAAGGTCATATAGGTTGTCCAGTTGGAAGATGCTCTACCGGTGAAGACCCAACTTAGGATTGCCAAAAAGGTGAACCAAGATCTTCCTGGTCGCGAGGCGGTCGTCCAGGTGTCCTTGGGTGGAGGGTTATCTCGTGGCTACATCCTGACAGTAAGATAGCCTCTTGACCATCGACGATCCTGTAACCTTTGATGCTTAAGCAAGCGAAGGGGAGAAGACAACATTGCAAGCTATACGATTGAGTTAATGTGTCGAGAGTCCCCCCCTTAGTGTGAGCTGATGGATTCACTTTTATACCTAATTTTGTGGGCCTTCTTATTAGCTAGCCAAGAATATGATTAGCTGAACCATCTGATCATTCTCTGATCTTGATAAGGTAGTGCGATTATGTTAAATCTCAGATTTTGATGATGAAATTAATTGATGAGTTTATGATTTGATCTACGTTTTAAGTGATGTAGGAAGCTTCAATCAGGGAGAGATAATTAAAGTAGGAAGAATCATGTTGGGTTGGAGAAAAATATGTCAAAAGATTGGACGTCGAGCAAAGGATCGGTCGACATATCGGCAGAAGGTTTCGGACCATGGGTTCGGGCATTGGGCCAAGAAGAGTGAAAATTGCACTAAGGAAATCGGAGTTGCAGAGGTCAACTAACCGATTGGGTAATAGGCCGCAAAAGAGGATGATGCGCCGAAGAATCAGACGAAGCGTCGATGAACCAATGACGTGCAAGATAACATTTGATTCAAGCTTTGTATTAATTGTCTAGATCGAAGTAGATTTTAAGCATACAGGATTAACTATTATAACGATCAAGGCATAAAGCAAAATGAAGTCCCGGAGTCAAGAATGAGATTTCATTGGAAGTTCAAGAGTTCGTCGAAAGTTCTACCAGAATTTTTCGAGAAGTCTAGGAGCTTGCCAAAGAAGTTTGTCGGAACTCACCAAGAAGATCATCGAAAGTTTGTTGAAAGCTCACTAGAAGAAACCTAGACTAACCGGACTTGATTTGCTTAGTGTATACCTTAAAATTCGTAGTTAGCACATAATTGGATTAGAATTGGGCCAACTAAATTAAAAGCCAATTAGGCCCAAGTTTGGGCTATGTTGGGCCAAGTGAAAGGCCCAAACAATGACCCAACAAGTGACACTATCGGTGGCTCATTCTACGAGGCATAGTCTCCGAGATTGTGTCAGGCGGTGGTATCGTCAAATTGGGTGGTGGTACCACCCAGTGTCAAGTGGTGGTACTGCCCAGACATAGTCTTTTAGGCAATGGTATCGCTTAGTGTCAGTGCTGTAGGCGGTGGTACCGCCTAACATAGGCAGTGGTACCGCCAGTACTTGGAAGAACCGGGATGAGACTAGTTTTGGCTCCAAGTTTGAATATATTTGGAGCCTATAAAGACCCCTCTCATCCCTAGTTAACATACACAAGAATTGAGAACAAAAAGAAGAAAAACGTTATTATAATCTTATAAGAACTCCTCTAAAAGCTCTAAGTGTTAATGTAATTTAAGAGAGTAGTAAGTGGAGGTATAAAAGTTCTCTCCTGAACATATCAAAAGGAGAATCAAGTGTAAAAGGGTAGTTGATCTTCATCTATTGAAAGAAGATTGTTAGTGGATACTAATGGCCTCGACAGAAGAGGAATCAGGAGTGGATGTAGGTTACGATGACCGAACTACTATAAAATCTGGTTTACATTTCTACTTTGCTATTTACATTTATTGCAAACCACCATACTTCCTAATTACTTTAGCTGCACACTCTTATGAACATTTTTCAAGTTAACATCTTTTTCAAAATCAATTTTAATCAAACGTAAGATTTTTGAACTGACGTAATTTTATTCGCTGTACTAATTTACCCCCTCCCCCCTCTTTTAGTGCTGACTCGATCCTAACAGTTGGTATCAGAGCCATTTTTTTTTCTCGTTTGGTTTAATAACAAAGAGAAATGGCTCTTTTCAGCTTTCAAGAGGGCTTTTCTATCGTTTGTCCTCCTATATTCAATGGGATGGACTATACTTATTAGAAAATTCGGATGAGAGTTTTCTTGCTTTCCTTGAATATTGATTTATAGAATATCATTGAAAATAAATTTCAAAAGTCTTTTCTTCCAATGAACGATTGAAATGATTTGGAGAAGAAGACTTTCTCTTTAAATGCCAAGGCTATGAATGCCTTGTTTTGTGCTTTGGATAAAACTGAATTCAATCAATTTTCTATTTACGAAATGACTTTTGATATTTAGCATACACTTGAAATCACACATGAAGGCACAAGTAGGGTTAAAGATTCTAAAGTTAATATTTTGATGCATGATTTTGAGTTGTTTCGAATGGAACTAAGCGAGACTATTGGAGACATACATACCCATTTTACGAATATAATCAATAGTCTAAAAGTACTTGACAAATGTTTTTCAAATTTTGAACTCGTTAATAAAATATTGAGATCCTTTCTAAAGATTGGGACTCTAAAATAACGATCATTCAAGAGGCTAATGATTTGAATAGTTTTTCTCTCGAAGAACTTATCAGGTTGTTAATGACCTATAAGATGACTTACAATACTCATAAAGAGCTTGGGAATAACCCTCCAAAGAACAGGAAGGATTTGACATAAAGACCACTCGAGCGAAAGTTCAAGTGATGATAACTTTGGACTCTTGACTATAAAGCTTAAAAAATTCTTAAAGCAAGAATCAAAAAACAAAAATAAACCTAAAAAGAAGAAGTTACAAAAGAAGAAGAAAACACTGAGGATGGCTTGAGATGAATAAAGTTTATTCGAAGATGAAAAACAAATCAATAAAGGCGAGGTGGCAAACTATGCCTTAACGGCTTTTGACGATAAGGTAACCAAAATTTCTTTGCTTTATTTCGAAATTACATGATGCATTTTATGAGTTATTTTTAAATTAGTTTAGAAAAACTATATATAATTTTTTTAAAAGATTTGAAATCATGCTTAATGAAATAATGTAATGATGATTTGAAATCATGCTTAATGAAATAATGTAATGATGATTTGAAATCATGCTTAATGAAATAATGTAATGATGATTTGAAATCATGCTTAATGAAATAATGTAATGATGATTTGAAATCATGCTTAATGAAATAATGTAATGATGATTTGAAATCATGCTTAATGAAATAATGTAATGATGATTTGAAATCATGCTTAATGAAATAATGTAATGATGATTTGAAATCATGCTTAATGAAATAATGTAATGATGATTTGAAATCATGCTTAATGAAATAATGTAATGATGATTTGAAATCATGCTTAATGAAATAATGTAATGATGATTTGAAATCATGCTTAATGAAATAATGTAATGATGATTTGAAATCATGCTTAATGAAATAATGTAATGATGATTTGAAATCATGCTTAATGAAATAATGTAATGATGATTTGAAATCATGCTTAATGAAATAATGTAACATAATGTAATGAAAATGTTAAAATTTTTGGAATCATGCTTATCTTTCTAGTGATTTTGAAAAATAAAATAAATTGAGCATGACAATTGCATATTAACCCCTAGCACTAAGTATGGCAGGTTAGATTCACTTAATCATTTTAATTGAAAATAATTATTTTGTAGATTTAATAATGTATAATGATTTAAAATCTTATGTTTTGGAATTACGTGTTATACTTTTGATATTATATCTTTCATGACATGATTCCTTTATATTTATGATTTGTATATCTCATAATATAATTGAATCATTGATGCAAAGAAAGAAAATGCATTACTACAACAAACAAAATGATTTTAATTAAAAATGTCTTATGAAATCATGCTTAATGAAATAATGTAATGATGATTTGAAATCATGCTTAATGAGTTCATATTTTGAAATTATGTATGATAATCTTTGTGATGTATGGTTTATTGATCTTGTTGTGATAAATTTTGCTTTTAAATGATGATGCATATTTTTGTTTGGCATAAAAGACAAAAGCATGCTTATATGAAATCAAATTACTTAAATTGAAATAACTAAAAAGAGGAAAACATTTTTCTTGAATTTTTTTTCTCTATCTTATCGATTTTTCACTAAGAGATTGATAAAGTTATTTATGCTATTTTGAATCTCTTGAAAGTAATTTTGATGATTTGAATTTGAATGAGTTTTATTCAAATCATGATCTTGATTTCTTAGAACTACTTGAGTTTTTTTTAATCAAGATCTCTTCTTTGTACTTCTATAATTTTTTCTTGGTATTTTATTTAAAGATGAGATTTACTATATGAATCATATCTTTTGGTATTTATATGATCTTATCTTTTATGATATGATTTTTTTTATAATTCCTTGAATTCATGAAGTATATCTCATCACCAAATTTTTTTTATATCTTCCATGTGATGACTTGAATATTTACACCTTTGAGTTATTCCCCTCTTTTTGCCTATAACAAAGGGGGAGAAAATAAATTATGAATGTTTGGTACCAACAATCATGAAGTGATAAATGCTTAAAAAATGTTGATTTAATGTTTGGTGTCATGAATGCTTAGTATCATATATGATATGCCCATAGTGATGATTGATTGGTATAATGCATACCCAAGTAATATTGACTTAAAAATTTATTGATTTAGTATCATGCCCAACATGATAATGATGATGACTTGACATTTCTTACAATAACACTTTATGGGTTAAGATTTATTTTCTTTATCTAAATGATGATCTTGATTTCTTGATATCTAAATTATATTTTAAAAACTTACTAGATGCACTTCGGGCCGATTGGATGTCAAGCCGAAGGATCTGTTGACGTATCGGCAGAAGGCTTCGGGCCATGGGTTCAGGCATCAGACCAAGAAGAGCAAAAATTGCACTAAGGAAATTAGAGTTGTGGAGGTCAACTTACCGATTGGGCAATAGGCTGTAAGAGAGGACGATGCGCTGAAGAATCGGACGAAGCATCGATGAACCAATGACATGCCAGATAACATTTGATTCAAGCTTTGTATTAATTACCTAGATCAAAGTAGGTTTTAAGTGTGCAAGATTAACTACGATAGCGATCAAGGCATAAAGCAAAATGAAGTTCCAGAGTCAAGAACGAGATTTCGTTGGGAGTTCAAAAGTTCATCGGAAGTCCGGACGTTCATCGGAAGTTCTATCGGAATTGATCGAGAAGTCCAGGAGCTTACCAAGAGTCTGTTGGAACATTATTGAGATATCGTTGAAAGTTCACCGAAAGATCGCCGAAAGAAACATAGACTAATCGGACTTGATTTGTTTAGTGTATGCCTTAAAATTTGTAGTTAGCACATAATTGGGTTAGAATCGGGCCAACTCAATTAGGGGCCAATTGGGCCCAAGTTTGGGTTGTGTTGGGCCAAGTGAAAGGCCCAAACAATGACCCAATATGTGGCACCATCGTTAGCTCAATCTACGAGGCACAATCTCTGAGACTATGTCAAGCGGTAGTACCGCCAGACTGGGCAGTGGTACCACCCAAACATAGTCTTCCAGGTGGTGGTACCGCTAGACTAGGCGGTGGTACCGCCTAGTGTCATGACTTAATCCTTTATAATATGATTTCTTTGTATTTATGGCTTGTATGCCTTGTAATGATTGAAATATTTTACACTATTGTATTCTTCCCTTCTATTTGATAATAACAAAGGGGGATTAAAATTTGCTAACTTGCATATTTTAAAATGATGCGTTGTTATCTTACTAGCTTACTATCTTGCATTTTTTTTTCAAAAACTTGCTAGCCTTCATACTTCAAAGAGATGTAACACTTGCTAAATTTACTAGCTTACAAATTACAAGGAGAAAAACTTACTTGGAAGCAAAATTGCTATCTTGAACATCACCAAGAATTGCTAGCTTGCAATCTCAAGAGAAACAAAAGTGCTATCTTTCCTATCTCAAGAAGCAAAACATGCTAACTTGCACATCCAACAAAATTTACAAACTTGCAAAACTCAAAATTATTACTAGCTTGCAAGTAAAATGATGTAAAATTTTGCTAGCTTGTGCTTTGCCAAGGAAGAAAAAATTACACTTCTTAGAAGAGAAGAAGAAAAACTACTAGCTTGCATAATGATAAAACTTGAGATTATATTTATAATGTAATGATTTGAAATTTGATAAATGCACTTTTCCTTTTTGTTGATAATAAAGGGGGAGATGTTATTATAACAATCATGTGTTGATTATGTATGATTTTATGATGACATGTTGCAAATATTCATGATTAAATTTGCCTTAACTTGAATTCAAGGTTCTATCAATATAACACATTGATAGGGGGAGTTAAGGTTAACTCTATCATCAATTGGTTGTCATCATAAAAAAGGGGGAGATTGTTGAATCTCAGATTTTCATGATGAAACCAATTGATAGTGTTTATCTGATCTGCATTTTGAGTGACGTAGGAAGCTTCGATTAGGGGGAGAAAATTAAAGCAGGAAGAATCACGTTGGGCCGGAGTGGAACATGTCAAAAGATTAGATGTCACGTCGAAGGATCAGTCGATGTATCAATAGAAGGCTTCGGGCCATAGGTTCGAGCATTGGGTCAAGAAGCATAAGCAATAAGTACTAACTATTATCACTTTCACTTTTGA
The DNA here is from genome assembly GCA_004837865.1 of Musa balbisiana. Lineage (NCBI taxonomy): Eukaryota > Viridiplantae > Streptophyta > Magnoliopsida > Zingiberales > Musaceae > Musa > Musa balbisiana. Next base: position 41,478,330 of record CM017188.1, on the reverse strand, counting down.
TTTTTATATTAAAATGAATATCCATTATTGTTAATATATGTTGAAGTATCAAAATTAGTCTACAAAAGGATTTCTATAATATTTGATTTAAAACATACAAAGGTCATACTTATATCTTTTCCTTTTAAACCAAACTTTATGATTCTTCTTTATAAAAACTTTCTTATAACAAAAGTAGCATTTTATTGTGAAGATTTTTCTTTTATGAGTTTATATGGTATTTATAAACTTAGGTGATTTATGCTTCAACTTTCTAATTTTAAATAAGTAAGAAGAATTAAAAATAAATTATATGATAAATGACTCAATTACAATAATGCTTAATGTTTTTAAGCTTGCAACTTTATCAATCATATTGAGGATATAATCTTGAATTCCTCAAATACTATCATACTGAATTTTAATTAATTTTTTTAGTAATATGTTAGCCAATGACTTATTTGTAAGTTTAAATTAATCTTTAAAATATTCTAATATACTAATTATAGATTATAATGAAGTCTAAATATTATTAATAGTTATTATAAAATTAAGTTTTTTAGACCTTTCATGATTTGTTATCTTAATTATTTATTTTATAGAACTTTTAGTAATTAAGTCTATGATTATTTCAACTAGTCTCATCAATATCTAATACATCTAATGTAAATTGCATATGTTCAAGCCATTTAATCCAAAAAAATAAGAGCATTTACAAAAATACAATAGAGGAAGTACTATTGTAATAATATAATATTAATGCTTTGAGGTTTCAAATAATGTTGAACTATTGATATAATTTCTATTTCATTTTTGGGTGCAATATTCACATATCTAGTGTTTATATAAAAATATTTATGTATGATTGATACTATCCTTATGAAATAATATTGCTACTTTTGGGTATATAATCCTAAACTATAAGAATATCTAAAACAATATCATCCTATCCCATCACATAATTATTCAAATTATATTCTACTTTGAGATTATGTAAATCCTCTAATCATGTGTATCATTTTGAATATTATTTTTTAATATCATTTAGGATTAATTTCTTAATATAATTTTATAAGTTATTGATCTATGCCACTTTGGTGGCTATAAGACTAATACAATAATATAAAATATAGCTTAAAATATCTTATAAATGATAAGAACTTTATTGTAATTCACATTCCATAAACCAATCATCCTAGGCTACTTTGGTAGCAACGAATCAGATATAACTTAGGGATATAAGTTACAAATAATATTCATTAATTTCTTTAATCTAAGTTATGCCAAAATAATTTAATAATAAAATAATCATAATAATTATTAAATATTAATAAGCATAATGAAAAACTCGTATAATAACAATAATCATGATGAAAAATAAATCATGCCTTTATGTGAAAATAATTATTATTTCATAATTTTAAATATATACATGTGAATATTTGAATAAATATCAAGAACAATAATTAGATTTTTATTTATCATATGTAAAATATAATAAATAAGTCATATGAGAAAATTATAAAAGAAAATTATAATTTATATTCTTTTAATTATGCATAGAACCCCTATACCAGTCAATCTTATTTAATTGGACCAGCCCATAATTGGGCTAAACACTAACCTAATTAAGTCAGTAAAAAATTAAAATCGATCAAAATCAAAATTTATTTTTTCTTGAATTCAATTAAGACTTAATCGATTGAATCTAAATCTAATCAAGTAATAAAAATATAGTTATGATCAAGTTTAATTAAAGTATTTGAATAAAATAAATCAAATTAATCAATTTTATAATTGAGGAAATAAATAAATTTTTTTAAATTTTAGAAGGCTAAAACTATAATTTTGACTTAAGATATACAAATGAAAATTTTGATTTTTATGAGGGTATATTTGGAAAGTACATATATGGACACAAAATGATATCCTTTCTTTTTTACTGTTAAAATTGTCCTTAGAAAGAAAATCTTAATTCTCGTCCCTACGTGCGATTGTAACCTACGTGAGACACATGTTGGGAAATCTAAGGCAGCACTACATGTGCAACAAAAAAACAAAAAATAAAATCCAAGAATTTCCTACAGGAAAAGAAGATTTCATTGTCGTGTAAAGATTGGTGTGCAAAAACTCACAGAACTGAAAACTACATGTATAAGAAAAATGTGTTACCTAGGGAGATCATATATCTCTAAAAACCTACAGATCTATGGGAGATGATAAAGAAATCAATTGTCCTCCTCTCTAGTGATGATTCACATGGTAGGGGCTATAAAGATGCCCCTCAAATCACTACACAATCGTCCTTTCCACACACACCACGCAATCAAGAAGGGGCCCACCCTTCTTGCTGTCCACACGCCCCAAACAAGGCTGCTAGTTAAGGAGGAGAGGCGAAGAGGAGAATAGGAGGTGGCAACCAAAATGGGTCTAGCCTATGGCCCTTTGGTTCTCTCCTATTTATAAAAGCCACTTGTTAATTTAACTCTAATGGATTTTGCCCTATTGGGTACTGAATCTCCATCCAACTACCTAAGCCTCTTGGATTATTAGATTTCTGCATAATAAACTCTCATTGGCTCCTATTAAATTTTATCCACAAGATCTAATAATTTAGGGGCTTACTGGATATCAAATAAGATAGGAGCTCAAACGAATATCTTATATCTAAACCTCTACTCGTCGCAATACCTACCATATATGTTTGACCCTCTAAGCCCAATATTGAGCTAGTCATGAGTCATACCTATCAGAACTCTTTCTAGCTTAGTGAATTATTATCTTCATAATAATTGACTCGACTCATCGACTATGGGCATACTCGGCCACTATGTCGTAATCCTCAAATGATTTACGGGAATCCAATCCATTGGACCTATCTATCCTTAATTATCATGTATCTATAGTCTCTCATGTTGAAAAATCTAGGGTAATATCATATATGTAGTAGAAGAATAGAAACAAAAAAATCCCAGATTTTTATAAAAAAATAGTCTCTTATTGTCGTGCGAAGATTGGTGTGTAAAAACTCGTAAAATTGAAAATTACATATATAAGAAAGATATATTACCTAGGGAGATTGTATATCCTTGAAAACCTATAGATCTATGAGAGAGGATAAAGTAGGTCAACTATTCTCTCCTCTAGTGGTGATCTAAATGATAGAGGCTACGAAGATGCTCCTCAAATTGCTGCTCAAATCTCTTCGCTATGCGCACCACACAATTAAGAATGGGTTGGTCCTTCTTGTTATCCATATGTCCTAAATAGGAGCTATTGGGTGAGGAGGAGAGAGAGAGAGGAGAATAGGAGATGGCAGCTAAAAAGGGTCTAGCTTATGATCCTTTGGTTTTCTCTTATTTATAGAAGCCCCCGATTAACTTAACGCTAATAGATCCTATCATATTGGATATTAGATCTCCATCTAACAACCCAAGCCTCTTGGATTAGTAAATTTCTACCAAATAATCTCTCATTGACTCTTATTAGATCTTATCTACAAGATCTAAAAATTAAGGAACTTATTGGATATCCAATAAGATAAGGGGTCCAACGAATATCTCATATTTGTACCTCTACTTGTTGCAACACCTACATTATGTATGTGGCTATGTAAGCCTAATATTGAGCTGGCCATGAGTCTTACCTATTAGAACTCCTTCTAGATTAGTGAATTATTATCTCCATAATAATTCACTCGACTCATCGATTGCGGACGTACTAGGCTACTACGCCGTAGTCCCCAAACGAAATAAGAGAATCCAATCCATTGAACATATTTATGCTTTATTATCATATATTTATAGTCTCCTATCCATCTAATATCCCAAAGATCATATACCGGGCATGGTGTTGTTAGGCCCATATGGTTTCTACTCGAGTCTTGCTCTAATCGGATTCTCCCGGAGAATTCTTTCTCTCTCAATCTGAATGACTCTAGCTAGGAATTTGTCTAAGTAAGAACACATATGATATTCATCTCATGACGTCGAGAGTGGATGATCCTCTATCAACACTCAAGAGACCTCATAAGATTGGCTACCACTCTTGATGATCAATTATGCTAGATTTATGACTTCCAGACTTATAAATCCGATATTAAAGAGTAAGAGTACTCATACAAGACATCCTTGGTATCTCAAGTCTAAGGACCAGATATACCATTGGGATGACAGAATCATTGTTTGACAATAAGATATCATCAACCATATAGTATTCTAAGCGGATTAATCAGTGAACTTATTCTCTAATGAGTACTTGCACTGTATCCCTAGTGTCCTCACATGAGCAACTATGAGACTATTAGGATCGTGAATGACACTAAGAGGGGGTGAATTAGTGCTTTCGATAAAAATGACGGTTTAAAAATTCTCATTTAATGAAAATTGATATTGGAAACAATTTAACTTGAAATTGTATTCGTAAGCGTAGTGAGAGTAGTAAGAAAGTAAATCAGTTTGCAATATGCGAATGAAAAGCAGAATAGAAATGCAAACTGAGTACGCCAAATTTATAGTGGTTCGATTGTCGTGACCTATGTCCACTCCCGATTCCTCCTCCATTGAGGCCATCAGCATCCACTAACGGTCTTCCTTCAATAGGCGAAGACCAATTATTCTCTTATAACCCTTTTCTTATTTTCATAGGTTTAAGAGATAACCTTTACAACCACTTAACCCTCCCTTAAACATAGATTACACTTTTAGAGAAGAGAAGGGTAACTCTCAATATTACAACATTATTTTTCATAATTTATGTTCTCAATTCGTGTGTTTACTAAGTAGGGATGAGTGGGGGATTTATAGGTCCCAAATGATTTCAAAAAGTGGAGCTAAAATTCAAATCCCCGAGATTTCGGGGTACTAGTTGTACCATTGCTTGTCAGTTCTGACATTGGGCAGTACTACCACCCAGTTTAGTGATACTACCACATGACACACTGATAATGGGTAGCACCATTGCCCAGTCTATCGGTACCACCACCTGACATAGTCTGGGAGACTATGTTTGGGCGGTACCACTGCCAGACTCTACTATAGGATACTGAATGGGCCAAACAAGCCAAATTAAGTCCTAATTTAGGCCTAATTGGCCCCTAATTGAGTTGACATTATTTCACCTCTATACCGACTTAATTAGACCTAAACTAACTCGATCTAGATAAATTATTATAAAGCACAAATTATATGTTGTCCGGCATGTCATTGGTTCTTCCAGCACTTCGTCCGATCCTTCGGTGCATCATTCTCTCCTTTAGCATATTGCCTAATCGGCATGTTGACTCCCACAACTTCTGATCTCCTTGGCGCATTGTCTGATCCTTCGACTCGATGTCTGAACTCATGGCACGAAGTGTTGGGAAATCTTGGGAGCGACATCACATGCGTAGCGGAAGAATAAGAAAACAAAACCCCCAATTTCCCAAAAAGATGTTCGTCATCGTGCGAAGATTCGTGCGCAAAAATCCATAAAATAAACTACGTATAGAATAGATTGTGTTACCTAGGGAGATCATATATCCCTGTTTCCTTACAGATCTCTAGGAGAGGGTGAAGGAGGTCAAGCATCCTCCTCTCTAGTGGTGATCCACATAGTAGGGCTACGATGACGCTCCTCAAAACTCCAGGCCTGCTCTGAGGTGGAGAGGGGGAGGAGAATAGGAGAGGCAAGCAAAAGCTCTAGCCTATGAACCACTGAATCCCTCATATTTATAGAGGTCCCCTGTCAAACCCTAATGGATCCTCCCCTATTAGGTATTGGATCTGCATTCAATTACCCAAGCCTTTTAGATTAGTGGATCTCTATCCAATAATCTCTCATGGGCTCTTATTGGATCTCGTCCATGTGATCCAATAATTCAAGGGCTTATTGGATATCCAATAAGATAGGGGCTCCGGCGGATATCTCATATTTGAACCTCTACTCATTGCAATGCCTACCATATGTGTGTGATCCTCTAGGCCTAATATCGAGCTGGCCGTGAGTCATACCTGTCAGAACTCATTCTGGCTCATTGAATTATTATCTTTATAATAATTCACTCGACTCATCGACTATAAATGTACTAGGCCACTACGTCGTAGTTCCCAAACGATACAGGAGAATCCATTCTATTAGACCTATCTATCCTTAGTTACCATATACCTATAGTCCCTTATCCATCTAATATCCTAGAGACCGTATACCGGGTATGATGTTGTCAGACCCATACGATTTCTACTTGAGTCTCGCTCTAATCAGATTCTCCCGGAGAACTCTTTCTCTCTCAATCCGAATGATCCTAGCTAGGGATTTATCTGAGCAAGAACACATAAGATATTTCTCTCATGATGCTGAGAGTGGATGATCCTCTATCGACACTCAATAGCCCTCGTAAGGTCGACTACTGCTCCCAATGACCAATTGTACTAGATCTGGGACATCCAAACCTATAAGTCTGGTATCAAAGAGTAGAGTATTTATATAGGACATCCTTGGTGTCTCAAGTCTAAGGACGAAATATACCACTAGGACTACGGAATCGCTGTTTGACAATAAGGCATCATCAACCATCCAACATTCCGTAAGTGGATCAATCATTGAACTCATTCTCCAATGAGCACTTGTATTGTATCCCTAGTGTCCCCACATGAGTAGTTATGTGACTAGCTGCATCCATCATATGGACGGGTATACAACACACCAGTTTGTCCAGTTATCTCGATGTCCCTCTTAAGTAACCTATGACCGAGATTATTTAGGATCTGTGTTTAAAGGTGAATCGGTCTCATTATCGTGATCTCATCATGATCCGATTCCCACTGCACAGATCCAAGGATATCACAATATACACATGCATATATGCAATAGTCAATATAAAGTGATAAATGTCAAAATATAATAAGCAAAAAGATTTCGTGTCAAGTCACACGTGCCATAACTCACGTGATTGCATTGTCCGATCCTTCGACCCGATGTCTGAACTCATGGCGCAAAGTCCTTTTACCAGTATGTCAATCAATTGTCCAGTCCGATGTCCAATCTCCTGACATATTCAACTCCAGCCCAACATCTGATTCCTTCTGCTTTCAATCAATTTGCTTTTTCTGATCGAAGTTAGTTCTACATCACTCAAACTGCAGATTAGATCGTTAACTCATCAATTGATTTCATCATTAAAATTCAAGATTCAACATTCTCCCCCTTTTTATGATGACAACCAATTGATGATGGAGTTTAACTAAACTCTCCCTATCAATAGTCATATTAAATAGAGCCTTTAAATTTACAAAATCATGTAATATTTTAAAACAATAAAGTACATCCTAGCATGCATGATTCAACTCATCATTATATTTTCTCCACTTTGTCATCAACAAAGGAAAAGTGCATCTAGCATAGAAGCTAGCAATAATTTTGAGTTGTGTAAGTTTGTAAATTTTGCTTCTTGAGATGTGCAAGTTTGCACTTTTATTTCTCTTGAGATATGCAAGCTAGCAAGTTTTTAAGAAATGCAAGTTTTACAACATAGAAGCTAGCAATAATTTTGAGTTGTGTAAGTTTGTAAATTTTGCTTCTTGAGATGTGCAAGTTTGCACTTTTATTTCTCTTGAGATATGCAAGCTAGCAAGTTTTTAAGAAATGCAAGTTTTACAACATAGAAGCTAGCAATAATTTTGAGTTGTGTAAGTTTGTAAATTTTGCTTCTTGAGATGTGCAAGTTTGCACTTTTATTTCTCTTGAGATATGCAAGCTAGCAAGTTTTTAAGAAATGCAAGTTTTACAACATAGAAGCTAGCAATAATTTTGAGTTGTGTAAGTTTGTAAATTTTGCTTCTTGAGATGTGCAAGTTTGCACTTTTATTTCTCTTGAGATATGCAAGCTAGCAAGTTTTTAAGAAATGCAAGTTTTACAACATAGAAGCTAGCAATAATTTTGAGTTGTGTAAGTTTGTAAATTTTGCTTCTTGAGATGTGCAAGTTTGCACTTTTATTTCTCTTGAGATATGCAAGCTAGCAAGTTTTTAAGAAATGCAAGTTTTACAACATAGAAGCTAGCAATAATTTTGAGTTGTGTAAGTTTGTAAATTTTGCTTCTTGAGATGTGCAAGTTTGCACTTTTATTTCTCTTGAGATATGCAAGCTAGCAAGTTTTTAAGAAATGCAAGTTTTACAACATAGAAGCTAGCAATAATTTTGAGTTGTGTAAGTTTGTAAATTTTGCTTCTTGAGATGTGCAAGTTTGCACTTTTATTTCTCTTGAGATATGCAAGCTAGCAAGTTTTTAAGAAATGCAAGTTTTACAACATAGAAGCTAGCAATAATTTTGAGTTGTGTAAGTTTGTAAATTTTGCTTCTTGAGATGTGCAAGTTTGCACTTTTATTTCTCTTGAGATTTTAAGAAATGCAAGTTTTACAACATAGAAGCTAGCAATAATTTTGAGTTGTGTAAGTTTGTAAATTTGCTTCTTGAGATGTGCAAGTTTGCACTTTTATTTCTCTTGAGATATGCAAGCTAGCAAGTTTTTCTCCTTGAAATATACAAGCTAACAAATTTTACATCATTTTAGAACATGCAAACTAGCAATTTTATCTCCCCCTTTGTCATTGTCAAAAAGAAGGAAAGAATATAATTTTTTATAATTCTTTTCCTTTTACATCAATTTTCACATCATGATAAAGATAAATTTAAATCAAATATAATGAGGTATACAATTTATGAATACAAAGGAGTATCATAAATGAATTATTATATGAAAGATATAATAACAAAGATCATTTGAATACCAAAATATATGATTCATTTTGATAAATTTTTTCTTTTGTAAATAGTAAAAAGAAATATAGGAGAATATAATGATAAAATATCTTGATTCATACATAAGAAATTTCATGATTTATATAGAAAATCTCCTCTTAAATAAAATATAAGAATCATATGAGAATAAATAGTAAGAGATCTTGATTCATAAAAGAAAATCTCAAGTTAAAATTATGAGAATTTAAAATCATGATATAGATAAAACTCATTCAAATTCAAATCGTCAAATAATCAAAATCACTTTCTTAATTCAAGAGATAACATAAAATAGATTCGAATCACTTGTTGAAAAATCGAAAAGCTTTAGAGATATTTTCAAGAAAAATGCATTCTCTCATTTTTGTTTCAATTTAGGTGATTTGATTTCATACAAGCATGTCCAAGTTTTTTACCCCAATTCAAAACATGTATCATCATTTAAAACTGAAAAAGCAAATTTCATCATTGAAATCATCAAGATCAATAAACCATAAATCATAAAAATCATCATTAATTCAAATCATCATGCATAATTGATTCATTAAATCATCAAGCATGGTTTAAATATAAAGCATTTTTAAAATTATTTTGTTTCAGCTAGTGAGCTTTGTGAAATGTGTTGGATCTCCGATCATAGGCCTTGAGCATCTACAATCAAAAAATCATTTTTTGCTGTTAGCTTTCAATTTTAGAGATATCTACAAGAAGGGTAGGTTTGTTCTAGGTACCAATTTAGCTTTGGGTCCCTCATGATTAGGTCTATCTATCTTAATTTTTGGCATAAGATCATTTATGATTCCTTTAGATACCCAAACTAATTTATGCAAGTCATACTTCTTGAATGGACATATATATGCAAAGTGTCCACACCTACCACAAAAAATATATTTATTTTCATGGGAAACATGTAATGTGGGTCTTTTAACAAATAAAGATAGTTTTTGTTAAGTGTTGCTACTTACAAAACTAATTCCTACTTTTCTATGTACACGACCCTTATTGGCAAGAATCATGTTTAATGATTTGCTACCAATTTTAAATTCTTCTAACATTTGTTTTAGTAATATATTTTTATTTTTAACTAAGTCTAACTTTTCACGTTTAGTGCAATGAGTTAACATGCAATTATTATGATCTTTTTTTAAAAAAATTAAATTCGTTAGCAAGAGAAGCATGCTCCTTTTTTAACAATTTATACTTTTTACTAACCAATTAAAATCATTAAACAAATCATTAAAGGTATTGAATAATACATTATAAGATAAAGAAGATTCGTTTAAGTTGTTTATCTTATCATCGAGGGTCATCAAAGAGAAGTTTGCTACTTCATCTTCATCGATTTGCTCATTGTCTTCGGATGCACTTATTTTGTCCCAAGTCATATTGAGTGTTTTCTTATTCTTTGATAGCTTCTTCTTTTAAAGTTCATTTTTATTCTTTGATTCTTGTTTTAAGAACTTTTTAAGCTTTATTGTTAAGAGTTCAAAGTCATCATCACTTGAGCTTTCGCTAGAGTAGTCTTCATTTGTTCTAATTACCAAATCCTTCATGTTCTTTGGAAGGTTATTCTCAAGTTCATTATGTTCGATACAAGTCATTTCATAGGTTAACAAAAACCTGATAAGTTCTTCAAGAAAGAAAATGTTCAAGTCCTTTGTCTCTTGTATTGCTGTCACTTTCGGATTCCAACTTTTTGGAAGAGATCTTAGTATTTTATTAACAAGTTCAAAATTAAAAAAATATTTACTAAGACTTTTTAAGCTTTATTGTTAAGAGTTCAAAGTCATCATCACTTGAGCTTTCGCTAGAGTAGTCTTCATTTGTTCTAATTACCAAATCCTTCATGTTCTTTGGAAGGTTATTCTCAAGTTCATTATGTTCGATACAAGTCATTTCATAGGTTAACAAAAACCTGATAAGTTCTTCAAGAAAGAAAATGTTCAAGTCCTTTGTCTCTTGTATTGCTGTCACTTTCGGATTCCAACTTTTTGGAAGAGATCTTAGTATTTTATTAACAAGTTCAAAATTAAAAAAATATTTACTAAGACTTTTTAAACTATTGATGACATCCGTAAAATGGGTGTATATGTCAACAATAGTTTCACTTGGCTTCATAAGAAATAATTTAAAATCATGCATCAAAAGATTAATTTTGGAATCTTTAACTCTACTTATGCCTTCGTATGTAATTTCAAGAGTGTGCTAAATCTCATGTGTAGCTTCGCAAATAGAAAACTGATTAAATTCGTTTTTGTCTAAGGCACAAAATAAAGCATTTAAAGAAAAATTCATCTTCTCCAAATCATTCCATTCATTCATTGGGTTGAAAGACTTTTCAAAACCGCTTTCAATAATGTTTCATAAAGAAAAATTCATAGAAAGCAAGAAAACTCTCATTCGAGTTTTTTAATATATGTAGTTTGTCCCATTAAATATAGGAGGATGAATGATAGAGTGACCCTTTTGAAAGAAAAAAAAAAGCCATCTATCTTGGGTGTTAAACCAATAGAGAGAAACTAGCTTTGATACCAATTATTAGGATCATGATGGCAATAGAATTAGTGCTTTCGATGAAATGATGGTTTAAAAATGCTCATTCAATGAAACTGATATCGGAAAGAGTTTAACTTGAAAGCACATTGGTAAGCGTAGTGAGAGTAGTAAGCAAGTAAATCAGTTTATAATATGAGAATGAAAAAGCATAATAGAAATGCAAACTGAGTACACAAACTCTATAGTGGTTCAATCGTCATAACCTACGTCCACTCCCAATTCCTCCTACGTTGAGGCCATCAGTGCCACTAACGGTCTTCCTTCAATAGGTGAAGACTACTACCCTCTTACAATACTTTTAACTTTAAACATAAATTATACTTTTAGAGAAGATGCCTATTGCCTAATCGGCATGTTGACTCTTGCAACATCGAATGCCGAACTCACGGCAGAAGTCCGGCACATTGATTGATCCTCCAGTGCAACGTCCAATCTCTCTACATATTCAACTTTGGCCCAACATCCAATTCCTCCTACTTCAATCAATTTGCCTTTTCTAATCAAAGTTAGTCCTGTGTCACTCAAATGTAGATTAGATCATTAACTCATCAATTGATTTAATCATTAAAATTCGAGATTCAATAAAGACTAGCTACCTCCATTATATGGATGGGAATATAGTACAATATTCTTTCTGATTATCTCAATATCTCTCTTGAGTAATCTATGGCCCGAGATTATTTAGGGTTTATATTTAAAGGTGAACTAGTCTCATTATTGTGATCTCATCACGATCTGATTCTCATTGAACAGATCTATAGACATCACAATATATGTAATAGGCAATATAAGGTGAGAAAAAATGCCAATATATAATAAAAGAGTATGTATCATGTCACATATGCCATCACTCATTTGATTGGCTTGTAGGGTACCTATGACTAGTAATCTCCTACTTGACCTAAAGCTAATCATCTATGCGTTTGATCCTTATAAGACCCATATGATGCTCAAAAATAATCTGAGACAATGACTTTATTAGTGGATTTGCGATGTTATCTTTAGATGAAACTCGTTCCATTGCTATATCTCCTTAGGCGATGATCTCTCTAATTAAGTGGAACCTTCTCAAAACATGCTTAGACTTCTGATGAAACTTGGGTTCTTTTGCTTGAGTAATCATCCCATTATTATCACACTATAAGGGAATCAACTCCTTGCTACTTAGCACAACTCCTAGATCTGTGATAAACTTCTTTATCCAGACTCTTCCTTTGTTGCCTCTGCCATAGCAATGTATTCCACCTTTATAATCGAGTTAGTAATAGTTTCTTGCTTGGAACTCTTCCAATATATTGCTCCTCTATTTAGGGTGAACATACATCTTGAATTAGATTGACTATCATTAGCATTAGACTGAAAACTTGAGTTTGTGTAGCCCTCAACCCTAAGACTACTTCCTCCATATACCAGTAAAAGATCCTTAGTTCTTCTCAAGTACTTAAGGATACACTTTACTGCTTTCAGTGCTCTAAGCTTGGATCCGCTTGATACCTACTTGTGACACTTAGAGCATGCACTATATCAAGCCAGGTATATAGCATAGCATACATGATAGACCATATCGTTAAGGCATAGGATATCCTATCCATATTTGCCCTTTCTTCAGAAGTCTTTGGAGATATACTCATAGAAAGGGATATCTCATGTCTCATTGGTATGAGACCTCTCTTGAAATTTTTCATGCCAAATCTTTTAACAATGGTGTCTATGTACTTAGACTGGAATAAGCCAAGCATCCTCTTGGATCTATCTCTATAGATCTGAATCCCTAAGATATAGGATGCTTCCCCTAAGTCCTTCATGGAGAAACGTCTAGATTGCCAAGCCTTTACTGTGGAGAGCATTCCTACATCATTCCTAATGATTAGGATGTCATCCACACACAACACTAAGAAGGTAATAACTGTTGAATCCTAGATTTTGGTGATGAAATTAATTGATTAGTTTATGATCTAATCTGTATTTTTTTGAGAAAAGTGATGCAGGACTAACTTCGATCAGAAAAGGCAAAATGATTGAAGCAAGAAGAATTAGATGATCGGCTAGAATCAGAAATTAGGCATCAAGCTAGAGAATCAGACATTGTACTAAGATCAGGTGTTGCGGGAGTCAATATGCCAAAGGATTGATTAATACGTCGAGGTTTGGATGACACGTCAAAAGTTTGTCGGCCATCTGAATGAACCAATAACATGCCAAACAACTTAGATTCTTATCTTTTAATTGTTTAGGTTTTAAATTAAGTTAGGTTTGGGTGTAACCCTACTAACTCAATTAGGGGCTCTTTGGGCCTGATCTAGGGCTAAGTTGGACTCATTTGGAGACTCATTTAGTAATCTAGAGTTAGGTCAAGTGGTGGCATCGTTAGATCAGGTGGTAGAACCGTCTATGAGCTGCAACATATGAAGTGTATTTTTTTTGAAAAACCTAACGGTAGTACCGCTAGTGTCAAGTGGTGGTAGCACCATACTGGTGATAGTACTGCTAGTACACATAGTGTCCCATGTGTCAAGCAGTAGTACTGCCTAGACTGGCCAGTAGTACCACCAGTTGTCAATCTAGCAAGCCGTAGTACTGCCTAATACTGGTTGTGGTACCGCTAGTACCCTGGAAACCCGGGATGAGATCTTTTTCTACTCCACTTTTGAAGCCACTTAAAGCCTATAAATACCCCACTCTTTCCTACTTAAGGAAGCATGAAGAGAGAATAAAAGTGTTAGGACTCTAGCTAGGAGAGTTCTAATTGAGAGGGATATTCATGTAAAACCTGCCTAGCTAACTCCTATTAAAGAGGTGAAGAGGCCGGCTAGGGTTAGGAGGTTGCTTCTTAGAGAAGTATTAGGAGTTGTAAAGGAATATGAGTCTTGAGTAGGAGTCATATTAGGAGTTGGTTAGAAGTAGGAGTGTTGAGTAGGAGTCATATTAGGAGTTGGGTTTAAAAGCCGCCCTATAAATAACCATGTATTCATCTTCTTTTCTCAAGCAATAGATGAATCTTTTCTATAGCCTTTGAGCAGCAATTTGGAGGAAGGATGTTAGGACTCTAGCTAGGAGAGTCATAAATTGAGTTTCATTGAAAGGGGCATTCATGTAAAACCTACCTAGCCGACCCCTATTAAAGAGGTAAAGAGGCCGGCTAGGGTTAGGAGAATGTTTCTTAGAGAAGCATTAGGAGTTGTAAAGGAATAGGAGTCTTGAGTAGGAGTCCTATTAGGAGTTAGGGTTTAGAAGCCCTATAAATAACCATGTATTCATCATCTTTTGATAAGCAATAGATGAATATTTTCTATAGCCTTTGAGCAGCAATTTGGAGGAAGGAACCCTTAAAGAGTTTCAAGGAGGCTGATCCCCTAAAGAGATCAACCCCAAGCTTAGAATCTGTAAGGGTTCTAACACTTGGTATTAGAGCAGCATTCTTGGCATCTCGCTACCCTTCCACAACCATCGATCAACCCTCCACAGCCGCCCAAAGCAATTTCCACAATTGCTTAAAAGATCGTCGATGAACTCCGCCATCATCTCTACCACCGCGGATCATCCTTTGATCTCCTTATGAATTGCAACAGGTTTTGGTTTCCTACCTTACTACTGCCGTAATTTAATTATCCTTATTCAAAAATCTAAAAAAATTGTTCCTATATTGCTGCATAAACTGTTTTTCATAAAGTTTTCATCTCTACGATGAAAGATACATTGCAGAATTCCAGCCATATAACACAGACTATTTGATCTTGCTATTATGTTTTTTCTATCTAAATCTCTATGAAATTATTATGATAGCTTTGACACTTCATAACAGTAATTTTCCTTTGGTTTTGTCAAAAAATTCTTAATATAAACTATTGATCTTTTACGTCCAAGCTGCTATACTTGAAAATCTGCACCGTAAAATTCCAACCGCATAGCATAGATTGTTTGATCTTGTTACTAGATTTTTTCTCTCCAAATCTCTATGAAATTTTTATGACAACTTTGACACTTCCTAATAGCAGATTTTTCTATGGTTTTGTCAAAAAATTCTTAATATAAACTATTGATCTTTTACGTCCAAGCTGCTATACTTGAAAATCTGCACCGTAAAATTCCAACCGCATAGCATAGATTGTTTGATCTTGTTACTATATTTTTTCTTTCCAAATCTCTATGAAATTTTTATGACAACTTTGACACTTCCTAATAGCAGATTTTTCTATGGTTTTGTCAAAAAATTCTTAATATAAACTATTGATCTTTTACGTCCAAGCTGCTATACTTGAAAATCTGCACCGTAAAATTCCAACCGCATAGCATAGATTGTTTGATCTTGTTACTATATTTTTTCTTTCCAAATCTCTATGAAATTTTACAACAACATTGACACTTCCTAATAGCAGATTTTTCTATGGTTTTGTCAAAAAATTCTTAATATAAACTATTGATCTTTTACGTCCAAGCTGCTATACTTGAAAATCTGCACCGTAAAATTCCAACCGCATAGCATAGATTGTTTGATCTTGTTACTAGATTTTTTCTCTCCAAATCTCTATGAAATTTTTATGACAACTTTGACACTTCCTAATAGCAGATTTTTCTATGGTTTTGTCAAAAAATTCTTAATATAAACTATTGATCTTTTACGTCCAAGCTGCTATACTTGAAAATCTGCACCGTAAAATTCCAACCGCATAGCATAGATTGTTTGATCTTGTTACTATATTTTTTCTTTCCAAATCTCTATGAAATTTTACAACAACATTGACACTTCCTAATAGCAGATTTTTCTATGGTTTTGTCAAAAAATTCTTAATATAAACTATTGATCTTTTACGTCCAAGCTGCTATACTTGAAAATCTGCACCGTAAAATTCCAACCGCATAGCATAGATTGTTTGATCTTGTTACTATATTTTTTCTTTCCAAATCTCTATGAAATTTTTATGATAGCTTTGACACTTCATAACAGTAATTTTCCTTTGGTATTGTCAAAAAATTCTTAATATAAACTATTGATCTTTTACGTCCAAGCTGCTATACTTGAAAATCTGCACCGTAAAATTCCAACCGCATAGCATAGATTGTTTGATCTTGTTACTAGATTTTTTCTCTCCAAATCTCTATGAAATTTTTATGACAACTTTGACACTTCCTAATAGCAGATTTTTCTATGGTTTTGTCAAAAAATTCTTAATATAAACTATTGATCTTTTACGTCCAAGCTGCTATACTTGAAAATCTGCACCGTAAAATTCCAACCGCATAGCATAGATTGTTTGATCTTGTTACTATATTTTTTCTTTCCAAATCTCTATGAAATTTTTATGATAGCTTTGATAGTTTGTTTGATCTTGTACTGATTTTTTTTTATCCAAAACTCTACGAAATTTTTCTGATAGCTTTGACATTTCCTAATAGCAGATTTTTCTATGGTTTTGTCACAAAATTCCAAGTAATAAAACTATTGATCTTTTACGTCCAAGCTGCTATACTTGAAAATCTATACTATAGATTCCAATGCGCATAGCATAGTTTGTTTGATCTTGTTACTATATTTTTTCTTTCCAAATCTCTATGAAATTTACAACAACATTGACACTTCCTAATAGCAGCTTTTTTTTTGGTTTTGTTAAAAAATTCTTAATATAAACAACTGATCTTTTACGTCCAAGCTGCTATACTTAGATGTAAAAATCTGCTACAATACCTTTCCATGATTCTCAATTCTTCCGAACTTTCCATCACCCATGCCATTAACCCATCAACAGAAAAAAGACAAGGATATCTCTAATCTATAGCCTATGCTATGGCTTCTCAAGATCCAATTGATGCCAAATTTGAAGCATTGGAATCTCGGATTGAATCGTGGCTTGAATCACGCTTGGAGGACAAATTACGTGCTTTATTGCAGAATTTAGAATTGGACAACCATCGAGTTCAATCGAATTTGAACAAGGAGAGGATTCAAAGAGACCTCTAGAGAAGGAGGGACAGCCCTCTGACATGCTTCAGCCAGGCATGAGGGTGGACTTCCCACAATGGGAAGAAGGAGACCCAGTAGGGTGGATTTCGCGTGTCGAACGTTACTTTCACTACTATTGAACGTCAGATAATGCTATGGTGGAAATTGCTATCATCCACCTTGAAGGAGATGCTATTCAATGGTACAATTGGTTGGAATACAATCATGGGGCTTTGACATGGAATCAATTTAAGAACGCACTACTGAATCATTTTAGACCTACAGAGTACGAAAATATTAATGGCCAACTCACAAAGATTTGACAAATCTCTACGATTCAAGAGTACCAAACCAGGTTTGAGAAGCTATCCTACCCTGCTCATGATTAGACTGACTATCAATTGTTAGGAACATTCATTGAAGGACTCAAGCTAGAGATAAAAGGGGAGGTTAAGGCGCGGCATCCCTGTACCATGACAACTGCGATTTCTTTTACCCAAATACAAGAAGAATGGCTCAACCAAGATGCTCAAAGGATGAGAATTTCTCCTAGGCCCATGGCATATAAGCCTCCTTCTGCTCCTAGTTGTCCTTCGTTGCCAAAAAATTGACAAGAGAAGAACTACGTGACCGATCAATAAAGAGTCTTTGTTGGCATTGCGATGAGCCATAGAACCGCGATCATCGCTATAAAGGGGGCCATCTCCTACTAATTGAACCTCTTAAAGATATGGAGGAGGAGGTCCAGGAGTATGAGGAAGTGGTCAAGAATGAACAACAGTAGCCAGTTGATATTACGATGCATGCCCTTGCCGGTTACACGAACCCGCAAACAATGAAAGTGGGAGGACTTCTGAAGCAACTGTTAGGATCAAGAGTGGCACTAAGAGGGGGGGTGAATTAGTTCAGCAGAAAACTTTTGCTATATCAGAAAACTTGTTTGGATTAAAATCGATTCCAATGAGAATGGTTTCGATTCAATCCGTTTCAGAAGGAATTTGAACTTGAAACCTTTCGTGAAAGTGCAAAAGAAGACTAAGGTGATTTGCAACAATGTAAATTGCACAAATGAAAAGGATAGATTTCGTAAGTCTTCGTACATTTAAAGCTGATCTCGGAAGATATTTACGTGAAAGTGTATGTAGACGAAGTTAAAGCACAGTAAGGAGGAGAGGCAGTTTGCTATAAAAGAAAGTTGCACAAAGTAAATGCAAACCGAGTTTTAGAGTGGTTTGGTCAATGTGACCTATATCCACTTTCGGATTCCTCCTCCGACGAGGTCATCGACATCCATTAAAGGCCTTCCTTCAATAGGCAAAGGCTAACTACCTTTTACAGCTTTTCTCCTTTTGCCAAGTTTAGGAGACAACCCTTACAAGTCTCACTCCTCTTTCTTGGATGGTTACAAGACTAAGAGATAAAGGAGGAGAACTTTAACTTTTACAACACTTTAAGGCTCAAGAAATCAAGATTATGCCAATAGGTTTCGTACCCTTTTATGCAGAAAAGGGTGGGGTTTTTATAGGCCCCAATGACTTCAAAAATAGAGCAAAAAAGTATCTAATCCCAGATTTCCGGGATCCTAGTGGTACCACCACCATTACTGAGCGGTATTACCGCCTAGCACCTGACACTGGGCGGTACCACCGCTTGATAGAGCTCGGAGACTGAGCTCTAGCAATACCATAGCTTGACAGGGGCAGTACCACTGCTAGCAACAATAATTGCCAATGGTACCATCGCCCAAAATTCTTGGGAGGGCACTACTTTCCAAGCAGTGCCATCGTCGGCCAACTTTTCAGGGTCCTGGTTGGGCCTTGAATCTGCCCCAAACTAGCC
The DNA here is from genome assembly GCA_004837865.1 of Musa balbisiana. NCBI lineage: Eukaryota > Viridiplantae > Streptophyta > Magnoliopsida > Zingiberales > Musaceae > Musa > Musa balbisiana. The sequence continues at coordinate 41,459,242 of CM017188.1, read as the reverse complement.
CAACTTAGGGCCCAATTGGCCCCTAATTAAGTTAGTGGGATTACCTCCCAATCCTAACTTAATTTACGCTCTAACTACGATATTTAAGGCATGATTATTGCACTTTTTGTTTTGGTGCGTCAATTGCTCTTCCGGTGAGCTTCCGACGTACTTCCGGTGAACATCCGACGAACTCTCAGTAATGCTCCGGTAGACTCCCGATAAGCTCCTAGACTTTGCAAAGATCTTCTTGCAAGTTCCGACAAGGTTCTATGGCAAGCTTCTGAGATTCAATAATCTCCCCCTTTTTGATGATGACAATCAATTGATGACGGAGTTAACCTTAACTCCCTCTATCTATATGCCATACTTGAGAAAAGACATTCTTGAATTCAAGTTTGATATTTCACATATAAAAGATGACAAAGATAGCAATTCATCATTCTATGACAAGATATCAATTTGTAAAATTACAAGTTAAGCTCTAGATATCTTATTATAATGAAGAAAATTTATCAAGCAAACATTTCAAGTATATATGATGAAATATATTGCATACATTTATCATCAATTTACCACATTTTGATATTATTTCTCCCCTTTTGTCATCAACAAAAAAGAGAACAACTCAACAATGCAAGTGTGGTAAAAATTCATGTCACATTTCAAATTGGAAAGAAATTCATACCAATCATATTTCAAGCATTCATGATATGGTATAATTCAAAAGTTCTCAACATTAAAAGTTATAAACATTAAAGGGATGGCTTCCATCAACTTCTCCCTTTTTATTTTTCATCAAAACTTTGCATAAAGAAGGAGAGTAAGGAGGAAAATCTATTGAGAACCAACTTTGAATGAAGTTAAAAATGATAAAAGCGTTCCATTAAATCATGCTTCAATTTTCACAAGGATCAAGATATTCATGTGAAATCAAATCCTCATTCTCGCAAGTGTTCATCTCATAAAAAAAGTTCTTCCTTCATTAAGAAGGAATTCATGTGAAAGAATCATCATATGAAGGATAAAAGAAATTTCGAGAATTAATCTTCATAATGAGAGGAGCATCACATCAAAACCATTTCTTAATAAAAATTCACAAGGGATAAATCCGAGAGATGCATTTGTCAATGACTTCCATGAATCAAACATCAAGATATGTATAAATAGTTTATAAATTTATAAAATATTTTGTCATAGCTTTTCATCACGCATGAGGCAATATCATTAGTGCTTTGTAGTACTCAAAGATTAAGAATCCGATGTATGATTAAAACTTCTCAATATTCAATTGAAATCATAATCATCAAAGTAAACATGTTATTGCATCATGATAACATGCTCATCATCAGAAACTTTTAGCATCAAAGCACAAAATTTCCAACATCAAAGTAAATATGTTATTGAAGCACACAAATTATCATCATGTAAAATTCACATGATAAAATTATCTACCTAGAATTTAAGTGAGTGATCAAATAATCAAGAAAGTCCGAAAATAAAATTTAACAAATTCATGCATTCGGACATATTAACATCCCTAACTTCATAAATGCTCATCAAATAATGCATCAAGTCGTAGATACCAATAGTTAAATATATCAAGGAATTTATCCATTCAAAAGATATATATCAAGTCTAATTCTTAGAGTGATATATTCATTAAAGTAAGTTTAGAATTTAACCATCGAGGTAGTTAGCACAGAATTTTACTATCAAAGTAAGTAGCATAAAAGCACAACATTGCGATCATCAAAGTGAGTAGCATTTTAAGTTTACAACATTAAGGTAAATAACATAGTATTACAATATAACAAAGAGAAATTGTGTCCACTTTTCCCAAATACATACATAGCTTATTTAGGTGGTGGAAAGTTAAAATGTCTAAACAAGGTATCAAACTGTCGGTTAATCTGCTGCAACTCAGTTAAGATTTGATCTTGGCATTATTCAAGTCGATCTTGATGTTGCTCAAATCGATCCATATGAGTCCCGATATCATCAATAGATGAGGGAGGTGGATGCTTTTCTGGATGTGTTGCCTCAAAGGGACTAGGTGGAGGAGATTGATTACCCCTAAAGATTGGTGTTTCCGATTTTGGTTCGAGTGGCGGGAGATCAGTTCTTCTAGGCAGTCTAACCCATATCCCATTTCCAAATGTACACCTTAACCGTCGAAGTAGGTTTTTATTTATGACACTAAATCTATCTAGTTTTATAACCTTTTCGTTAGGTGGCATAGCTATGTCATAAGCATAAATTAATGTAGTGATTAGGCTACCATATGGAAGCATCATTTCATTTTTTGATATTTCAATCATGTTTTATTTGATTAGGAAACCAAAATAGCTATTGTGTCCTTTCATAATCCAATACATGGTACCTAATTCTATTTGACTTACCTCATCATGATGATATTGTTTAGGGAGAATGATACTTATCAAAATATGATGAAGTATTTTAGTGCTAAATGGTAGTAAGTGTTCATAGCTTTTTGGAACAATAGATAAGTTAGGATTACCAAAAATAGTTCCCAAGGAATCAACATAAGTGGTTCCAACTAGTTCTTCATCCCATTATCTTCTAAAATAACAACCATTTTCCTTCATCACAATTCCTATGAGGTTACAAATCAACTCATCTGTAATAGGTATATGATGTCCTAAAAGATAGGTTGATATCCTTTCATTTTCATCTACATGTAGATAGTTGTAAAATAGTCTAACAAGACTAGGGTAGACGAGTTCACTAATTTGAAGGATTGAGAGAATATCTAGATTAGCAAACCATTAAATGAGTTCTAAATCACTTAATTCCTCTAAATTAACATATTTCCCCTTATGAACATGCCTAAACTCTATGGATGAAAATTTTAGGGCATGTTGATTTGAATCGAAGAGTAGGGAGTCATAATTTTCTTCTAATCTCCTCTTCCCTTTGTCCCTAGAGGATCTTCTAGAACCCATAAAGACTGCTATTATGAAGATAGATAATAAGCAAGAGTAGATAATACAAAAGAAAAATCAATGCTATTTAGAGAATACTTTAGTTTTGATCTTCAAGAGGATGTAGGAGATTGATCCTTGATCTAGTAGGAAATAGGAATTTTTTTTGGGCAACTAGAGGGAGAGAATGGTGTTCAAAGGGGGTTTGGAGCTGTTTGGGGGAGTGGAGAATGAGTTGGGGTCAATTCTACCGCCGACCCTAGCTTGGATTTATAAGGGGGCAGGTTGCGGGTGGTGGCACCGCTGGTTGGGCGGTGCCACCACCTACAGGCAGTGAGCACTGCTCACAAGGTTGTGTGGGGCTGATGTGGATGATTTCAACTTGAAGGAAGTTTTTGTTGGTGAAGCACACAACCTTATTTACATCATCATGTAAAAATTCACATCATAAGAGGAGAAGATACGTATGTTCATGATTGATCATATAAAATGCATATCATACCCAAACATTATATAGAGCTCATATGTTTACAATAAGTTCATGATTTATCATATAAAATTTATACGCAAGCATCGTAAAACTTGTATGGAAAAATGCATATGGCTCATTGTGCACACTATAAGATCATGATTTATGTGAGTGATCGTCCGAACACAGATTCATGATCTTGTTAGATAGAATTCGATCAAAAAAAAAAAATTGAGGAATGAATGTATCTGATAAATTTGGAAATCTGGAAGATGTGAGAAGGGGAATTCATGCATAAGAGTTCACAAGTTTCAAAATTTGAGAGATCAATATTAAGTGTTTATCAAATAAGATTGCATCATGAACTTATGGAATATAAGTATCATTTTGTAATTGATAGTTTTAATTCTAATAATCCCTTTTTTTTGCTGTTTTGGCTAGAGAGCTTTATGAGTTATTTTGGATCTCTGGTCATAAACCTTGAGCACCCAAAAACAAGATACCATCTCTTGCTCCTAGCTTGTGATGGTATACATTTCTATAAAAGAGGATGATTTTTAGGTACCCATTTGACCTTGGGTGCCTCAAAAACCGATTGGCTTAACTTATCATTTTGCATGGAATTTTTTACGGTTCCTTTAGGGACCCAAATTAATTTGTGTGGACTACACTTTTTAAATGGACAATGATAAGATATATGTCCAAGTTTGCAATAAAAATTACATTTGTTTTGGGGTGAAATATGCAAGACAGGGCCTTTAACAAAGGTGGTTGGATTTTGGTGAGAGCTACTCACAAATCCGATTCCACTTCGTTTATGAACGTGACCCTTATTGGCAAGGATCATGTTCAAAGACTTGCTACCAACCTCAAATTTTTCTAAGGTATCCTTGAGTAGCAAGTTTTCCTTTCTAAGTGTTTCTACTTCATGACATTTCGTATATAGAGCAAAACTATCGTTATGCTCAATTTTTAATTTATCGAAATCACTAATAAGAGAAGCATGCTCCTTTTTTAACAATTTATATTTTTTACTAATTGTTTTGCATTCATCAAATAAATCATGAAAAGCATTTAATAGTTCATCAAATGATAAATTTGCGTCTAATGAACTTGTTACCTCATCTCCAATGGCCATTAGCGCATAGTGAGTAACTTGCTTAGTGTTGGTTGGCTCTTCTCTTCGGAAGCACTTGAGTTGTCCCATGTAGCTTTGAGCGCCTTCTTCTTTGGTATCCTTTTCTTGGCTTGGGGACATTCACTCTTGTAGTGTTTACCTTCTTGCATTCGTAACATATTACTTGATCTTTCTTGGGTTCAATTTTTTTTTTAGTGTCATTTTTAAATTTGTTCCTTTTAATGAATTTTTTGAATTTCCTTGTTAAAAGTGCCAAGTCATCATCAAGGTCCTCATCACTTGAGTTTTCTCTCAAGTGGTCTTCTTGTGTTCTTAGTACCATATCCTTCTTGTTCTTTGGAAGGGTGTCCTTAAGTTCTTTATGAGCTTTACATATCATTTCATAGGTCATTAGTAACCCAATTAGTTCTTCAAGAGGAAAATTATATTATTTAGATCTTTGGCCTCTTGAATAGCCGTTACTTTAGGGTCCAAACTCTTTGGAAGGGATCTTAAAACTTTATTAACAAGTTCAAAATTCGAGAAACCTTTACAAAGTCCTTTTAGACCATTGACGACATCCGTATATCAGGTGTACATGTCTCCAATGGTCTCATTCGGTTTCATTCGAAATAACTCATAAGAATGAACTAAAAGATTAATTTTTGATTCCTTCACTGTACTAGTGCCTTTATGAGTCACTTCGAGTATGTGCCAAATATCAAAAGCCGTTTCACAAATCGATACTCAATTAAACTCGTTTTTATCTAATGCACAAAACAAGGCATTTATAGCCTTGACATTTAAAGTGAAAGTCTTCTTCTCCAACTCATTCCAATCGTTCATTGGAAGATAAGACTTTTGAAAATCATTTTCGACAATGTTCCAAAGCTCAAAATCTATTAAAATTAGGAAGATCCTCATTCTAGTCTTCCAATATGTGTAATCTGTCCCATTGAACATGGGCGGACGTGTAATTGAATGACCCTCTTGGTTGCCGGTAAATGCCATCTCTCTTGGGTTTTAAACCAAACGAGAGTGAACCTTGCTCTGATACCAATTATTAGGATCAAGAGCAGCACTAAGAGGGGGGGGGGGGGGAGTGAATTACTGTAGCGAAAAACTTTCGCTATTTCAAAAAACTTGTTTCGATTAAAATCGATTCCAACTAGAATGGTTTCGATTCAATCTGTTTCAGAAGGAATTTGAACTTGAAACCTTTCGTGAAAGTGCAAGAGAAGACTAAGGTGATTTGCAGCAATATAAATTGCACAAATAAAAATCATTGGTTTTGTAAGTCTTCGTATGATTAAAGCCGATCTCAGAAGATGTTTATGTGAAAGCGTATGTAGACGTAGTTAAAGCACAATAAGGAGGAGAGACAGTTTGCTATAAAAGAAAGTGGCTCAAAGTAAATGCAAACCGAGTTTTAGAGTGGTTCGGTCAATGTGACCTGCATCCACTTTCGGATTCCTCCTCTAACGAGGTCACTGACGTCCACTAAAGGCCTTCCTTCAATAGGCGAAGGACAACCATCTTTTACAGCTTTTCTCCTTTTGCCAGGTTTAGGAGACAACTCTTATAAGTCTCACTCCTCTTTCTTGGATGGTTACAAGGCTAAAAGATGAAGGAGAAGAACTCTAACTTTTACAACACTTTAAGACTCAAGAACTCAAGATTATGCCAAAAGGTTTCATGCCTTTTCATGCAGAAAAGGGTGGGGTCTTTGTAGGCCCTAATGGCTTCAAAAATGGAGCAAAAAAATGTCTAATCTAGGATTTCCGAGGTCCTGGCAGTACCACCGTCATTACTGGGCGGTACCACCACTTAGCACTTGACACTGGTCGGTATCACTACCTGACAAGGGCGGTACCACTGCTAGCAGCAATAACTGCTAGCGATACCACCACCCAAAATTCCTAGGAGGGCACTGCTTTCTACGCGGTGCCATTGCCGGCCAACTTTTGAGGGTCCTAGTTGGGCCTTGAATCCGACCAAACCGACCCAATTTAGGGCCCAATTGCCCCCTAATTAAGTTAGTGGGATTATCTCCCAATCTTAACTTAATTTATGCTCTAACTATGATATTTAAGACATAATTACTGCACTTCTTGTTCCGGTGCATCAATTGTTCTTCCGGCGAGCTTCCGGCATACTTCTGGCGAACATTCGACGAACTCTTGGCAATGCTCCGGCGGACTCTTGGCAAGCTCCTGGACTTTGCGACGATCTTCTTGGCAAGTTCCGACGAGCTTTTATGGCAAGCTTCTGTACTTCTCGGTTGGTTCCCGTAGAACTTCCGACGAACATCCGGACTTCCATCGAACTCTCGAACTCCCAACATGATCTCGATCTTGACTCTGGCACAACACCTGCTTTATATCTTACTACCATCATAGTTAATCCTGCATACTTTTCTCAACATATAGATTAGATCAAACAAATTACAATTGACTTCATTATCAAAATCCGAGATTCAACAGCAACAATCTATCACTGTTCTTATTGACATTGGGAGCACTAATAATTTTATGAACAACAAGGTTGTTGTTCGGATGGCCTTACCTATCGAGAATTGTAGCAGGTTTGACGTTATGGTCGCCGATGGACGGATTTTGAAGTGTGATCGTAGGTGCCCGCAAGTGAAACTGTTGCTGTAGGACCAAGAGATAATTATAGATTTCTTCCTCCTCCCTCTTGATGATTATCAGGCCTACTCGGTATTGAATGGCTGACAAGTGATACTTCGAATTTTGCAAAAATAATTATGATATTTTATAGTAAAGGGAAACAAGTGATACTACACAAGAAACGTGGGGGCGATGCAATGATGACAACGCCCATACTAGCACTACCTAACTTCGACAAGACTTTTGTTATTAAAGCCGATGCCTCCGGAGTTAGAATTAGTGCTGTACTAATGCAACATTGCTGCCCTCTCGCTTATACCAGTAAGGCATTATTGTTAGGAAAAGATTGAGGTCAGTACTAAGAGGGGGGTGAATTAGTGTAGCGGTAAAACCTATGTCGGTTTGAAAAACTTCGTATGATAAAAAACTATTTTCGATGAAAAACCAATTTCGGAAACTTAACTTGAAAGCATACATAATGAATTGAAGGTAGTAAGCACTTAAGGAGGTTTGCAGTAAGGTAATAACAGGAATAAAATGCAAACCAGAGAACACAATAGTTTATAGTGGTTCGATCATCGTGACCTACATCCACTCCTCCGATTCCTCTTCCGTCGAGGCCACCGGCATCTACTAATGGTCTTCCTTCAATAGGCAAAGACCAACCACCTTTTACACCCCTCTTCTCTTTTTACCGGGTTTAAGAGATAACCCTTAGAAGCACTCACTCTCATCTCTAAATAGAATTGTAACGCTTAGACTTGGAGGAGGGAATTTCTAAAGAGATTGCAGCAGCGTTTCTTTGCTTTTAGACTCTCTGTGCTTGTATATTTTACCCAGGGATAAGAGGGTTATTTATAGGCTTCAAGTGGATTCAAATTGGAGCCTAAAAACATCTCATCCCTGGTTTCCTAGGTGCAGACAATACCACCGCCCAGTAGTTCTGACACTGGGCGGTACCACCGCCCAGACTAGCGGTACCACCGCCTGCAGCCTTCTCGGAGGCTATGTCTGGGCGGTACCCAGACCGGTGGTATCATCGCCTGACATAGTCTCAAAGACTGTGCCATGACGATGCTGCCTCTTTGGTCCACTATTTGGGCCTCTCAGTGGGCCCAACACAATCCTTACATGGGCCTAATTGGCCCATAATTGGGTTGGCCCAAATCTAATCCCAATTATATGCTAACTATGAAATCTAAAACATACTTAAGCTAAACAGATCCCTATGTCCTTGGTTCTTCCGGCGAGCTTCCGGCGATCTTTCAGCGAACTTCCGATGATCTCTTGGCAATGTTTCGGCAGACATCCCGGCAAGTCCTGGACTTCTTGATGATCTCCTTGGCGAGTTCTATGATAATAATGATCTTCTCTAGCAAGCTCCGAGACTTCTCGGCTGGTTCCGCTAGAACTTCCGATGAACATTCGGACTTCTGACGAACTCTCGAGCTCCCCAACGAAATCGTGTCTTTGACTCCATGACTTCATTTGCTTCATGCCTTACTATCATAGTTAATCTTGCTTATGTAAAATATACTTCGATCTAGATAATTAATACTAATCATTAATCATGTTGTCCGACATATCATTGGTCCCTCGACACTTCGTCCAATTCTTCGGCGCATCATCCTCTCTTGCGGCCTATTGCCCAATCGGCCAGTTGACTCCGCAACTCCGATATCCTTGGTGCAATATCCGCTCTTCTTGGCCCGATGCCCGAATCTATGGCCCGAAGCCTTATGTCGATACATCGACTGATCCTCCGACTCGATGTCCAATCTTTTGATATGTTTTCCTCCGGCACAACATGATTCTTCCTGCTTTAATTGTCTTTTCCTGATCGAAGCATCCTGCATCACTCAAAATGTAGATTAAAACATAAACACTTATCAATTGGTTTCATCATCAAAATACGAGATTCAACAATCTCCCCCTTTTTGATGATGATAACTAATTGATGATGAAGTTAACCTTAACTCCCGGAGTTTAAATAAACTCCCCCTATCAATATGGCATATTTGATAGAACTCTTAGATTCAAAAATTCAAGCAACATATTATCATAAACTTATGCATAATATCATCATACTTCTCCCTCTTTGTCATCAACAAAAAGGAGAAGTTCAATCATCAAGTGTTTTAAGCAAACAAGTTCAAGTCATTGCATAATAAACATAATTTCCAGTTTTATCATTATGCAAGCAAGCAATAATTAAAGATGTGCAAGTTTAGCATGTTTGCTTTTCTTGAGATAGGCAAAATAGCAATCTTTGGTGATGTTCAAGATAGCAAGTTCTTTCTTGCTTTTCTTGAGATAGGCAAAATAGCAATCTTTGGTGATGTTCAAGATAGCAAGTTCTTTCTTCTCTTTTGGGAAGTTTGATTTTTGCTTTCTTTGCCAAGTGTAAGCTAGAAATTTTTTACAAATATTACAACATACAAGTTAGCAATTTTGCAAGTTACATTGTATTCGATATCCAAGCTAGCAAATTTTTGTGATGTTCATGATAGCAAGTTTCTTTGTTAGGACTCTAGCTAGGAGAGTCCTAATTGATAGGGGCATTTATGTAAATCCTACCTAAGCCGACCCTTATTAAAGAGGTGAAGAGGCCGGCTAGGGTTTGGAGATTATTTCTTATAGAAGAATTAGGAGTTGTAAAGGAATATGAGTCTTGAGTAGGAGGCATGTATTCATCATCTTTTGATAAGCAATAGATGAATATTTCTGCAGCCTTTGAGCAGCAACTTGGAGGAAGGACCTAGAAGTTAGGGTTTAGAAACCCTATAAATAGTCATGTATTCATCATCTTTTGATAAGCAATAGATGAATATTTTCTGCAGCCTTTGAGCAGCAACTTGGAGGAAGGAACCCCTATAGAGTTCCAGGAGGCCGATCCCCTAAAGAGATCAACCCCAAGCTTAGAATCTGCAAGGGTTCTAATACTTAGTATCAGAGCAGCGTTCTTGGCATCTCGCTGCCCTTCCACATCCATCCATCATCTCTCCACAACCGTCCAAAGCAATTCCCATAATTGCTTAAAAGATCGTCGCCAAATTCCACCGTCATCTCCACCACCGCGGAACATTCTTTGATCTCCCCCGTAAATTGCAACAGGTTCTGGTTTCGTACCTTACTGCTGCTGCAATTTAGTTATCCTTATTCAAAAATCTAAAAAAAAATTGTTCCTATATTTCTGCATAAACTTTTCGTCGTAAAGTTTTCATCTCTACGACGAAAGATACATTGCAGAATTCCAACCACATAGCACAATCTGTTTGATCTTGCTACTATATTTTTTCTATCCAAATCTCTACAAAATTTTTATGACAACTTTGAAACATCCTAACAGCAGATTTTCCTTTGGATTTGTCAAAAAATTTTCAATATAAATGATTGATCTTTTATGTCTAATCTGCTATACTTGAAAATCTGCACTGTAAAATTCCAGCCGCATAGCACAGTTTGTTTGATCTTGCTACTATATTTTTTCTATCCAAATCTCTACGAAATTTTTATGATAGCTTTAACACTTCCTAATAGTAGATTTTCCTCTTGTTTCATCGAAAAATTCTCAATATAAACCACTGATCTTTTATGTCCAATCTGCTACAATTGAAAATCTGTGCTGTAGAAAATTTCAGCCGCATATTGTTGCCTTAACCGATCTATTTTCAATCTTTTTGAACAAAATTTCTTATACACTTCATAGATCATCTTAGCTTCCATCTAAGATTGATTTATTGAAGAATTTATCTCAGAAAATGATTTTGTGTTGCTGCAAATTTTCGTCGCAAACTGCTGAAATTTTTCAACGAGAATTCTGCTATCGCAACTTGCACCAATTTCCTTGCTATTATACTGCCAAAATTTTCTTGATTAAGTTAGACATCTTTACTATCATATAAACTGAGATTTTTCTATCAATTCTCTCCTCAAATCTCTCAAGTTTTTGGTGAAAATTTCATCGAGAAACTACTGTTTCTTCGACGACAATTCTGCTCTTACAAGACAACACAATTTTGCAGCAAACTTCCACTGATTTCTATCAAACCTTTGCTGCCATCTACCACAGATCTCAAACTTTCATTTACAGCCCTAAAACTCCACCAAACCACACCCTCAAACTACACACAAAACAGCCTCAAAACAAGCCTAAACCTCAGCCTACATCCACCAATGCACCAACCCTTTCGACCATCACTTCTCTCAACCTATACTTGCCTTTAACCCAACAACAAAAGAGAGATTTTAACATCACAGATTTAGAGGCATATACTATGGCATCTAAGGAGGTAATCAATGCTAAATTCGAAGCCTTGGAGGCGCGAATGGAGGATAAGATTTGAATTCTCTTTACCGAACTCAGTTTGGGCCGACCACCAAGCATGAAGAAATCACATCAAGGAGAGAGCTCTAACCAATCGCAAGCCCGAAGAGATGACTTCCAAGAGAGGGGAGGCTTTATGACCGACCCCAACTATCCACACATGAGGGTGGACTTCCCTAGATGGGAAGAAGGAGACCCGATTAGTTGGATCTCGCGTGCGGAGCGATATTTTTGGTATCATAAAACTACGGATGCATCTATGGTGGAAATTGTAGCTATATATCTTGAAGGGGATGCCATACAGTGGTTTGACTAGTTTAAATATACTTATGGAGTCCTCTCATGGCAACAATTCAAAGAAGGACTATTGATCCGCTTCGGACCAACCGATTACGAGAACATTGATGAACAACTAGCAAAGATCCGATAAACCTCTACCGTTCAGGAGTACCTAACTAGGTTTGAATGGTTATCTAATCAAACTTGTGATTGATCTCAAAAACAGCTATTGGGGACCTTCATTGAGGGCTTGAAGCCGGAGATACAGGGAGAAGTTAAAGCACAACAACCGTACACGCTTATGGCAGCCATCTCTTTCGCACGACATCAAGAGGAGCGATTAAACCATGAAGCTCAGAGGACTAGGATCGCTTCTCAACCTACAATGCAGAAGCCCTCAGCCTCCCCTACTATCAACCGAGTCTTTGCACCAAAAATGATGACAAGAGAAGAGCTTCAGGAGCGATCTATGGAGGAGTTATGTTGGCACCACAACGAGCCGTGGAGCCGCGAGCATCACTGTAGAAAAGGGAGACTTCTTATGATTAAACCAGTAGAAAAAGAGGTCATTGAACATCAAGAAGAGAGCCTTGATAATAAAGAAGAAGATGCAGAAGAAAAGCCATAACCGACCGAATTTATGGTGCATGCACTAGCTGGCTACTCAAACCCGCAAACGATGAAAGTTGAAGGCCTTCTCAAACAACAATCGATCACTGTTCTTATTGACATGGGCATCACTAATAACTTCCTAGATAGTAAAGTTACTGTCCGGATAGCCTTACCTATCGAGTATTACAGCAGGTTTGACGTCAAGTTCACCGACGGACAGATTTTGAAGTGTGATCGTAGGCGCCCGCGGGAGAAACTATTACCGCAGGAACAAGAGATAATTACAGATTTCTTCCTCTTTCCTCTTGATGATCATGAGACTATGCTCAAAATTGAATGGTTGACAATATTAGATAATGTTTCCTGGAATTTTATGAAACTAATTTTGAGATTTTACAATAAAGGGAAACAGGTGATTCTACACGGGAAACGTGGGGGTGACGTAATGACGATTTGCACACAACAAATGGAGAAGGTTTGGCATAAACCATACAGCGGCTTTTTGGTACAACTTGAGCAGTAAACTAAGGGAGAGCTAATAGAATTTGAAGATCCAAACCTACTTCCTTTGCTTGCTGAATTTTCAGATATATTTGACGAACCACGCAACCTACCTCTTGCCCATCGGCATGATCATTGTATACCGATTCTTCTGGGCAAACCTCCTGCAAATACTTGGCTATATCAACATTCATATCTATAGAAGGATGAAATAGAAAGGATTGTAAAAGAGATGCTCGAAATAGGAGTTATTCGGCCAAGTTGCAACCCCTACTTTTCACTGATGCTCTTCGTACAAAAGAAGGACGAAACATGGCGAATGTGCATTGATTACCAAACCCTTAACGGCATAACCATCAAGGACAAATACCCTATTCCAATAGCAGATGAATTGCTAGATGAAAGGGAGCACAAATCTTCACAAAGCTGAACCTTCAATCCGGGTATCATCAAATATGAGTGTGCAAAGAAGACATATCGAAAACCGCCTTTCGAACACACAACGGCCACTATGAATTTTTGCCAGAAGGTAGAATATCATGGGCATATCATATCAAAGGAAGGTGTGGTAGTGGACCCCTCCAAAATTGGAGCAATGCAGAATTGGCTGACCTCGTGGAACATAAAATTGCTACGTGGCTTTCTCGGTTTAATAGGCTACAATCGCAAGTTCATGAAAAACTATGGAAAGATCAGTGCACTACTTATTTCCTTACTGAAAAAAGATATCTTCCAATGGTCGGACAAAGCCTCCGTTGCCTTCGACAAACTTAAGGCAGCCATGACGACGACGCCGGTGCTAGCACTACTAAATTTCAGCCGACCCTTCATTATTGAGGTCAATGCATCTGGAGTCAGAATTGGAGCCATTCTCATGCAAGATGGTCGACCACTCGCATACACTAACAAGGCATTGGTCGACCACTCGCATACACTAACAAGGCATTATCTCTCTCCCATCAAAATATGTCAACATATGATAAGGAGATGCTCGCCATTGTGCGCACAGCAACGAGGTGGAGACCCTACTTGATCGGTCGACGATTTCAAATTAAAACTGACCATAAAAGCCTCAAGTACTTTTTGGAGCAAAAGATATCATCCCCTGAGTAGCAAAAATGGGTAACAAAACTTATTAGATTTGATTATGAAATAACTTACAAAAAGGGGAAAGAGAATGTTGTTGCAGATGCGCTTTCAAACTACCCGAGCAAGCTGAATTTTCGACCGTTTCGCTTCCAACCAGTGACTTCCTTGAGGATATTAAGATGGAATGGCAGGATGATCCAGAGACCAGTAAGATCATAAAAAATTGGAAGAAACATCAAGCTCCGTGGCTCATTACAATTGGGACTCAAAAGAATTACACTATAAAGGACGTATTGTGCTTATGACAAATTCTACTTGCATCTTAACGAGCAGATTTTGGACAAAGTTATTCCATATGCAGGGTACTAAATTGAAAAGGAGTATGCAATATCACCCACAAACCGACAGTCAAACAAAAATTGTAAATAGGTGCTTGGAAACAGCCCAAAGCCACCCACCAAATATGACTACTCAAGGAGAACTCCAGACCCAGCCAAGTGTCATTATTGATCAACGGATCGTGACTCGACGACGACGACCCACTACTGAAGTGCTAATATAGTGGGTGAACTTACCAACAGAAGATGCCACTTGGGAGAACTATGACGACTTGAAGATCAAATTCCCAAAATTCATGAATCGTCAGCCTTGAGGACAAGGCTGATTTGAAGAGGGCGGGTCTGTTAGGACTCTAGCTAGGAGAGTCCTAATTGATAGGGGCATTCATGTAAATCCTACCTAAGTTGACCCTTATTAAAGAGGTGAAGAGGCCGGCTAGGTTTTGGAGGTTATTTCTTAAAGAAGAATTAGGAGTTGTAAAGGAATAGGAGTCTTGAGTAGGAGTCCTACTAGGAGTTTTGAGTAGAAGTCTTACTTGAGTAAGAGTCTTGAGTAGGAGTCCTATTAGGAGTTAGGGTTTAGAAACCCTATAAATAGTCATGTATTCATCCTTTTTTGATAAGCAATAGATGAATATTTTCTGTAGCCTTTGAGCAGCAACTTGGAGGAAGGAACCCCTATAGAGTTCCAGGAGGCCGATCCCCTAAAGAGATCAACCCCAAGCTTAGAATCTTTAAGGGTTCTAACATTCTTCTTACAAGCTATCAATCTTTCTCCCCCTTTGTCATTGTCAAAAAGAAGGGAATAAAAATACAATGATGCAATGAGATGGGTAGGTCAGTGAAACTCATCATAGACCGTAACATGTCTAACACCATATGATTCCTCCTTTCAGATACACCGTTGAGCTAAGGTCTATAAGGTGTCCATTAGGATAGAATCCTAAAGTCCTTGAGGAATGGGGTAAACTCTGTACTTAAGTACTCACCTCCTCGATCTGATCGAAGAGTTTTGATACTCTTTCCAATCTGGTTCTCCACCTCATTCTTATGCTCTTTGAATTTCTCAAAGGCCTCGGATTTGTACTTCATTAAGTACACATATCCATACCTTGAGAAATCATCAGTAAAGGTAATAAAGTAGGAGTAACCACCAATGGCATGAGTTGATATGGGTCCACATACATCACTATGTATGAGTTCCAATATCTAAGTGGCTCTTTCTCCAGTTCTACTAAATGGAGAGTTGGTCAGTTTTTCACGAAGACAAGGCTCGCAAGTTGCATATGACTCATAGTCGAATGGATCTAGATATCCATCCTTTAGCAACTTTTGGATCCTTCCCTCATGGATATGACCTAGCCTACAATACCACAAGTATGCCCTGTTCACCTCATCTCGTTTTTTCTTGGACACACCTACATTCATGATATGTGGAGTAGTGTCTAGCATAAATAAACCATTATGCAATATTCCTCTCTCCAATCTCCTCGGTTTTGCTAGAATCTACAATATATTGCAGATGTGATAAGCAATAGATGAATATTTTCTGTAGCCTTTGAGCAGCAACTTGGAGGAAGGAACCCCTATAGAGTTCCAGGAGGCCGATCCCCTAAAGAGATCAACCCCAAGCTTAGAATCTTTAAGGGTTCTAACATTCTTCTTACAAGCTATCAATCTTTCTCCCCCTTTGTCATTGTCAAAAAGAAGGGAATAAAAATACAATGATGCAATGAGATGGGTAGGTCAGTGAAACTCATCATAGACCGTAACATGTCTAACACCATATGATTCCTCCTTTCAGATACACCGTTGAGCTAAGGTCTATAAGGTGTCCATTAGGATAGAATCCTAAAGTCCTTGAGGAATGGGGTAAACTCTGTACTTAAGTACTCACCTCCTCGATCTGATCGAAGAGTTTTGATACTCTTTCCAATCTGGTTCTCCACCTCATTCTTATGCTCTTTGAATTTCTCAAAGGCCTCGGATTTGTACTTCATTAAGTACACATATCCATACCTTGAGAAATCATCAGTAAAGGTAATAAAGTAGGAGTAACCACCAATGGCATGAGTTGATATGGGTCCACATACATCACTATGTATGAGTTCCAATATCTAAGTGGCTCTTTCTCCAGTTCTACTAAATGGAGAGTTGGTCAGTTTTTCACGAAGACAAGGCTCGCAAGTTGCATATGACTCATAGTCGAATGGATCTAGATATCCATCCTTTAGCAACTTTTGGATCCTTCCCTCATGGATATGACCTAGCCTACAATACCACAAGTATGCCCTGTTCACCTCATCTCGTTTTTTCTTGGACACACCTACATTCATGATATGTGGAGTAGTGTCTAGCATAAATAAACCATTATGCAATATTCCTCTCTCCAATCTCCTCGGTTTTGCTAGAATCTACAATATATTGCAGATGTGATAAGCAATACCGGTATCTAATACCAATGCACTATCATAAAAATTTGACAATTGGAGATTGATCATGAATGTACCTGAAGCTTCCCCAAGCTTCTGTTTCACCCTCTCTGTTAGGTACTCTTTGTAGTTCCTCTTCCAATGCCCATCTTTGCTACAATTGAAGCACTGGCCTTTGTCTTTTGTCGGGTTTTTCTTAGCAATTTTTGCTTTAACTAGTCTGCACTTGCCCTTGCCCTTCTTAAGGGACTTTTCTACTTTCCTTTTCTTTCTGATCTCACTAGTGTAGAGAACTAGCTTCTCTTTCTTGATAGTGCTCTCTGCCTCCCTCAACATATTGAGGAGCTCCGGGAGAGTCACCTCAAGTTTGTTTATATTAAAATTTATTATGAATTGTGAAAGGGAATCTGGTAGGGACTGAAGCACAATGTCCACACACAGGTTATCTTCTAGGACCATTCCTAGACCTATGAGTTTTTCTATCCACTCAATCATCTTTAGGACATGGTTCTGAACCGGTGTCCTCTTAGTCATCCTAGCATGGAAGAGGCTCTTGGATATCTCATATCGCTGAGTCCTTCCCTGTTTCTCAAATAGTTTACGGACATATAGAAGAATGGATCTGGCATCTATCTTTTCATATTGTCTCTATAATTCAGGAGTCATGGAGCCCAATATATAACACTGAGCAGGAGTGAATTCATCAATGTACTTCACGTAGCGAGCGATCTCATCCTCGCTTGCCCCTTCCTCGGGCATAGGCATCACCGTATCAAGGACATACACGATTTTCTCCACCATGAGAATAATTCTCAAGTTGCAGAACCAATCCGTATAATTTGGACTAGTGAGACGGTTGACATCAAGTATCCCACATAAGGGATTTGGAAGCAACATTCTGAAAATAAAGATGCACCAAGAATGAATAACATGCAGATTTTACAAAAAATAAATAATCAAGATATTGACTTCTATCTTAATGTACTCCCACTATTTTACTAGCGAGTCACGCGACACCCTCAACACATTAAATGGAAGTCTTCGATAGACTTCTAGTGGGGATCGGGATTCAATCAGCATCTTAGTGTAACCTCGAGGGACTCGACCAATCACACTAAGCCGAAAAGGTAGGCAACTCTTGCCAATCACAACTCCTTGTGATTCTCGTCCTGTTCGGCCTCCGAATCACCATGGCATGGTCTTGAGGGACTCGACCAACCATGATGTTCGATTAAGTCAACACCATCGTTACAAGATGAGTTTGATTCAATGATATACCCTCAAGGGACTCAACCAAGCATACCATATCCTCAAGTCACTAGTGACATCTCTATATCGTAGGCAAGATAGCAAATCGCGATATAGGTGAGTCTCGAGAGACTCGACCAACTCAACATACACCGGGAATCGATCCCTACCTATAACGATGGAAGGTCACATGGGTCAATCTAATTACCTCATGTTTACCAACTTAATATTGTCAAGAGAGGGGATTCTTTGATTTGGTCTCCTAATATGACATGTCACACATATACATATTTAATATATATCTACATCGCATGCAAATACTTATATACATATCTAGTAGGTGTATAAATAATCAAACATCATATGAGCAATTATACCAGATGATCATGGACCACAGCCTAATGTGATTAGGCTCGAGCCAGTGGGCCTAATCACTCACATCAAGATCTATATGTGCAGTGGTGCATCTCCATGCCTTGTGATCGTCCATCTATTCCTTGTCGGTTCCGTCGGCATCTCAACGCATCTACATGCATCACAATCGTCCGTCTCGTGGGTCCTGCTATCGCATCCATGCTTCCGCTGTGCCTCCTTGTATAATTATAACTTAATCATAGGTACGTAGGACTGACAATAAACAAGAAATATAATGGAGGCTCGCATGCCCCAATAATAATAATCACAAGTACACACATCACACGGTCCATGATCATCCATCCACACATCATACATTATATATATAAATCATCATCATGTAGGACATTTAGATAATAATAAAATAAAAATCAATTAAATCTTTTAATTAATTAATATTTTTTGAAATCAGGGATATGTAGGAAATTTTCTAAATTCTGAGTGGTATTTTCATAATTTGGACAAAGGATAGAATTGGAAATTTTCAAATTCTGAGGGGTAAAACTATCTTTTGCCCTAAAAAACCTAACCCTCTCCCCTGTTGTGTTGTCGCCGTCGCCACCCTACTGGCGATTGCCACTATAGGGGGCGGGGGGCGGCGCCCTTGCATGTGGGCGACTCGCCTACGGGTGGTACCGCCCTTGCAGGTGGGTGCCACCGCGGGTGCAACACCTGCAGGAGTCGCTACCCCACGGCGTCGCTGCCCGCGGGCGCTACTACGTGGTGCCTCTGCTCGTGGGTGGCGTCGCACCAGTTGGCCAGCGCCACCCATTGGAGCTTGCTGTTGTCGTTGTTGGCAGCTTGCGCGTGGGCCCAACATCAGCAGGCGCCACCCTTGCACAAGGGCGTAGTGCCTGCACGTAGGTGGCCGCCATGCTACGGCCCTACTTGCGGGCGCCGCTGCAAAGGGCCTGCCGGCACGTGGCCGGCCAGCATACAGATGGCAATGCTGCCATTTGCGATAGTAGCAACGGCAGCAATAGTTGTTGCTCTTCTAGCTTTTGCGTTAATGATTTTGACATCAAAAGCTTCTCCAAAACACAACACACGTAGTTCAAAACCAATCTATTGCATGAACAACCTAGCACTGATACCATTATTGGGAAATCTAGGGGGCGACATCACATACGTAGCAGAAAAACAGAAAACAAAATCTGTAATTTCCCAAAGATTTGTTCATCGTCGTGTGAAGATTGATGCAAAAAATTCTGCAAAACAGAAAACTACGTATAGTAAAGATTGTATTACCTAGGGAGATCATATATCCTTGAATCCCTACAGATCTCTAGGGGAGGGTGAAGGAGGTCAAGCGCTCTCCTCTCTAGCGGTGATCTACATAGCAGAGTTGTGATGTCGCTCCTCAGAACCCTAGGCCTACTTTGAGGTGGAGAGGGGGAGGAGAATAGGAGAGGCAAGCAAAGGCTCTAGCCTATGAACCATTGAATCCCTCCTATTTATAGTGGTCCCTTGTCAAACCCTAATGGATCCTCCCCTACTAGGTATTGGATTTGCTTCTAATTACCCAAGCCTATTAGTGGATCTCTATCCAATAATCTGTCATGGGCTTTTATTGGATCTCATTCATAGGATCCAATAATTCAAAGGCTTATTGGATATCTAATAAGATAGGGGCTCCGACGGATATCTCAGATCCGAACCTTTACTTATCGCAATGCCTACCATATATGTGTGACCCTTTAGGCCCAATATCGAGTTGGCTATGAGTCATACCTATCAGAACTTCTTCTGGCTTAGTAAATTATTATCTTCATAATAATTCACTCGATTCGTCGACTACGGACGTACTAGGCCACTACGTCGTAGTTCCCAAACGATACAGGGGAATCCAATCCATTGGACCTGTCTGTCCTCAGTTACCATGTACCTATATTCTCTCATCCATATAATATCCCAGAGACCGTATATTGGGCATGGTGTTGTCAGACCCATACGGTTTCTACTCGAGTCTCGCTCTAATCGGATTCTCCCGGAAAACTCTTTCTCTCTCAATCTGAATGACCCTAGCTTGTTTAAGCAAGAACACATGGGACAATCCTCTCATGACACTAAGAGTGGATGATCCTCTATCGACACTCAATAGTCCTTGTAAGGTTGACTACCACTTATGATGACTAGTTGTACTAGATTTGGGACATCTAAACCTATAAGTCCAGTATTAAAGAGTGAAGTACTCATACAGGACTTCCTTGGTGTCTCAAGTCTAAGGACTAGACACACCACTGGGACGACAGAATCATTGTATGACAACAAGGCATCATCAACCATCCAACATTCCGTAAGTAGATCAATTAGTAAACTCTTTCTCCAATGAGCACCTGTATTGTATCCCTAGTATCCCCACACAAGCAGCTATGAGACCAACTACATCTTTCATATGGACGGGTATACAGCACACCAGTCTTTCCGTTTATTTCGATGTCTTTCTTGAGTAATTTATGACCGAAATTATTTAAGATTTATGTTTAAAGGCGAATCAGTCTCATTATCGTAATCTCATCATAATCCGATTCCACTATATAGATCCAAGGACATCACAATACACACACACACACACACACACACACACACACACACACACACACACACACACACACACACACACACACACACACACACACATATATATATATATATATATATATATATATATATATATATATATATATGCAACAAGCAATAAAATGTGATAAATGCCAAAATATAATAAGTAAAAAGATTGCTTGTCAAGTCATATATGCCATCACTCATGTGATTAGCTTGCAGGGCACATATGACTAGCAGATGGGATACTCTGTCGGACTTATATAAAATTGGAACTTGCGTGTTAAGTACCTGAATAGACTCATGCTGTAGAGTGGTGCTTGAGCTAGGTTCTCCAACCTTGTTCAACTCTATCATACTCCCACTGTATAAGGTTGCGTATGACTCATAGTTGAATGGATCTAGATATCTATCATTTATCAACTTTTGAATCCTTCCCTCATGGATGTGACCTAGCCTATAATGCCACAAGTATGCACTATTCATCTTATCTCGTTTCCTCTTAGATACACCAATATTCATGATATGTAGAGTAGTGTCTAGTGTAAACAACCCATTATATAATATTCCTCTTACTAATCTCCTCGGCTTTGCCAGAATCTACAATAAATTATAGATGTGATAAGTAATAGCGGTATCCAATACCAATGCACTATCATAGAAATCTAACAATTGGAGATTGATCATAAATGTACCTGAAGTTTCTCCAAGCTTCTATTTTTCCCTCTCTACAAGGTACTCTTTGTAGTTCCTCTTCTAGTTCCCGTCTTTTCCGTAGTGGAAGCATTAGCCTTTGTACTTTGCCGGGTCTTTCTTAGCAACCTTTGTTTTACCTAGTCTGCCCTTGCCCTTGCCCTTCTTAAGGGACTTTTCTACTTTCCTTTTCTTTCTGGTCTCATTAGTGTAGAGAATTGACTTCTCTTTCTTGATAGTGCTCTTTGCCTTCCTCAACATATTGAGGAGTTCCGAGTGAGTCACCTCAAGCTTGTTCATATTAAAATTCATTATGAACTATGAAAAGGAATCTGGTAGGGACTAAAGCACAAGATCCGTATATAGGTTATCCTCTAGGACCATTCCTAGACCTGTGAGTTTCTCTATCCACTCAATTATATTTAGGACATGGTACTGAACCAGTGTCCCCACAGTCATCCTAGTACGGAATAGACTCTTGGATATCTCATATCGTTGAGTCATTCCCTGTTGCTCAAATAGTTTATGGACATGTTGGAGAATGGATCTAGTATCCATCTTTTCATGCTATCTCCGTAACTCAAGAGTCATGGAGCCTAACATGTAACATTGAGCAAGAGTGGAGTCATCAATGTACTTCACGTAGCGAGTGATCTCATCCTCACTTGCCCCGTCCTCAGGCGTAGGCATCATTATATCAAGGACATATGCAATTTTCTCTGCTTTGAGAATAATTCTCAAGTTGCGGAGCCAATCCGTATAATTTGGACTAGTAAGGTGATTGACATCAAGTATGCCATGTAAGGGATTTGAAAGCGACATTTTCTGAAAATAAAGATATAGTAGAAATAAATAATATGCAGATTTTACAAAAAAAAAAATTAAGATATAGACTTTTATCTTAATATACTCCCACTACTTTACATGCGAGTCACGCGACACCCTCAGTACGTGAAATAGAAGTCTTCGGCAGACTTTTGGTGGGGACCAAGATCCAATCAGCGTCTTAGTGTGACCTCGAGGGACTCGACCAATCATACTAAGCCCAAAAATAGACAACTATTACTGATCATAACTCATTATGATTCCCATCCTATTCAGCCTCCAAATCACTATGGTCTCGAGGGATTCAACTAACCATGATGTTCGGTTAAGTCAACACCATCATTACAAGATGAGTTTGATTTGATCATATACCCTCAAGGGACTCGACCAAGCATACTATGTCCTCAGTGCTAGTCATACGTGCCTAGCAAGCCAATCACGTGAGTGATGGCACATGTGACTTGACATGTGACTTGACATACAATCATTTTGTTTATTATATTTTGGCATTTATCACTTTATATTAACTATTATATATATACATGTATATATTGTGATGTCCACGGATCTGTACAATGGGAATCAGATCGTGATGATATCACGATAATGAGACCGATTCACCATTATACATAGATCCTAAATAATCCCGGTCATAGGTTACTTGAGAGAGACATTAAGATAACCGGACAGATTAGTGTGCTATATACCCGTCCATATGATGGATGCAGCTAGTCTTATAGTTGCTCGTGTGGGGACACTAGGGATATAGTATAGGTGCTCCTTGGAGAATGAGTTTATTGATTGATTTGCTTATTGAATGCTTGATAGTTGATGATACCTTATTGTTGGATATTGATTTCGTAGTCCCAATGGTGTATATGGTCCTTAGACTCGAGACACCAAGGATGTCCTATATGAGTGCTCCACTCTTTGATACCAAACTTATAAGTTTGGATGTTCCAAATCTAGTACAATCGGTCATTGGGAGTGGTAATCAACCTTACGAGGGCTATTGAGTATCGATAGGGGATCATCCACTCTTGGTGTCATGAGAGAAATATCCCATGTGTTCTTGCTTAGACAAATCCCTAGACAGTGTCATTCGGATTGAGAGAGAAAGAGTTTTCCGGGAGAATCCGATTAGAGCGAGACTCGAGTAGAAACCATTTGGGTCTGATAACACCATTCTCGGTATACGATCTATGAGATATTAGATAGATGAGGGACTATAGGTACATGGTAACTGAGGATAGACAGGTCCAATGGATTGGATTCTCCTGTATCGTTTGGGAACGACGGCGTAGTGGCCTAGTACATCTATAGTCGATGAGTCGAGTGAATTATTATGGAGATAATAATTCACTGAGTCAGAAGGAGTTTTGACATGTATGATTCATGGCTAGCTTGATATTGGTCCTAAAAGGTCACACACATATGGTAGGTGTTGCGATGAGTAGAGGTTTGGATATGAGATATCCGCCAAAGCCTATATCTTATTGGATATCCAATAAGCCCCTAAATTATTGGATCCTATGAATGAGATCCAATAAGAGCACATGAGAGATTATTGGATAGAGATCTACTAATCTAAGAGGCTTGGGTAATTGGTTGCAGATCCAATACTCAATAGGGGAGGATCCATTAGGGTTTGACAAGGGACCTTTATAAATAGGAGGGATTCAATGGTTCATAAGCTAGAGCCTTTGCTTACTTCTCCTATTCTCCTACCCCTCTCCTAATAGGATCAAGAGCACTAGGGGGGGGGGGGGTGAATTAGTGCAGCAGAGAAATTTCATCGCTTAAAAAGACTTTCATACGAAAACCATTTCGGAAAGATCTTTAAAGTTCAGAGTAAGCAGAGGTGTAGTTGATGTAAATCAATGAAGGCAGTTTGCAGTTAAGATAAAGAGCTTAATGTAAATGCAAACCGAGATTTAGAGTGGTTCGGTCAATCTTGACCTACATCCACTTTTGGCTTCCTCCTCCGACGAGGTCATCGACGTCCACTAGAGGCCTTCTTTCAATAGGTGAAGGCCAACTACCCTTTTACAGTTTTTCTCCTTTTGACGGGCTTAGGAGACAACCCTTATAAGTTTTCACTCCTCTCTTGAATGATCAACACTTAGAAAGAAAAGAGGGAGAAGAACTCTAGCCTTTTACAACACTTTTAAGCTCTCAAATACTCAGAATAAAAGCAAGCTTTTGGTACTCTTTCATATAGGAAAGGGTGGGGTTTATATAGGCCCTAATGAGTTTGAAAATGGAGCTCAAAAATGTCCATTCATAGATTTCCGGGGTCCTGGCGGTACCACCACTTGGCACCTGACACTAGGCAGTAGTACCGCTCAGTCTGGGTGGTACCACCACTTGGCAGAGCTCGAAGACCAAGCTATGGCAGTACCATCACCTAGTAGAGCTCGAAGACCGAGCTTTGGCGGTACCACCGCTGACAACAATAACTACCAGCGGTACCACCACCCAAAATTCCTGGGAGACCAAGTCTCTTGGGCGGTGCCACCGTCGGCCAGGAATTCTGGGTTTGAATGGGCTATTCCATTCAGCCCAATTTGGGTCTGTTAAGGGCCCAGTTGGCCCCAGATTATGTTAATGGGATCACCTCCCAATTCTAACTTAATCTACATGCTAACTATGGTAATTAAGACATCAATACTGCAATTCGTGTTCCGGTGCGTCAATCGCTTCTTCTAGCGAGCTTCCGGCTAGCTTCCGACGAACTTCCGATGAACATCTGACAAACCCTCGGCGATGCTCCGGCAGACTCCCAACAAACTCCTAGACTTCATGACAATCCTCTTGGCGATTTCCGACAAGCTTCTTTGGCAAACTCCTAGACTTCTCGGATTGTTCCCGTAGAACTTCCGACGACCGTCCGAACTTCCGATGAACTCTCGAACCCCTAACGTGATCTTGGTCTTGATTCTAGCTCAAAACCTGCCATCTCAACATATAGATTAGATAAACAAATGATAATTGACTTCATCATCAAAATACGAGATTCAACAATCTCCCCTTTTTTTTTATGATGACAATCAATTGATGACGGAGTTAACCTTAACTCCCCCTATCTATATGCCATACTTGAGATAAGTCATTCTTGAATTGAAAGCTTTTGAATTCAAGAGACATATTGATAAGTTAAGTTCATTTAAATTTATCAATACTCCCATCATGATTCCTATCATGAGGTATCTTTCTGAAAATGATGTCAAGGCAAGACATCCATTTTCAAGTCTTATATTTCAAATGTGAAGGATAGCAATCATAGCAATTCATCATATGGTAAGATATCAATTTGTAAAATTATAAATTGAGCTTTAGATATCTTAACATAATGCAAATATGGCAATCATAGCAATTCATCATATGGTAAGATATCAATTTGTAAAATTGCAATGTAAGCTCTAAATATCTTATCATTAATGCAAATATTTCAAGTGTATAGCAATTCATTCTATCATCAATTTATCACATATTTCTCCCCCTTTGTCATCAACAAAAAGGAGAACAATTCAAGCATATTTCAAGCATAGTAATAAGTGTGGTAAAGATTCATATCATTTTTCAACAATAAGTGGTAAGATACCATTCATACAAATTATTTTTCAAGCAATCATGACATGGTATCATTCAAACGTTCATTAAAGAGAGCTTTCATTACTTCTTCCTTTGTCATTAACGTTTTGCATGAAAGAGGAAAGCCATTGTGAACTAACTTTGAATGAAGTTAAAAACGATAAGAGCTTAAATCATGCTTCATTTTTACAAAGATCAAGATATACATGTGAAATCAAATCCTTGCAAGTGTTTATCTAAAAAAAATCTTCCTTCATTAAGAAGGAATTCATGTGAAAGAATCATTATATTAAATCCATTTTTTGATTAAAAATTCAAAAGATAAATCCATGAGAGATTCATTTGTTAATTAATTCCATATGTCAAAAATCATGGACCATTGATATGAAATAAACTTGATATGACATACATAGGCTCATGAAAGCTCCATTCAAGAAGTCCGGAAGAGAAGTACAAAATTATGCATTCGGACAGTGTTTTGTTATAGCTTTTTGATCATAATCATGAAGGTAAAACATGCTTATCATCATGAAAATTTTTGGCATCAAGACATATAATTTCCAACATATTATTGAAGCATATAATCATGTAAAATTCATAAGATTTTCAGCATTGAGTTTTTAAATGATTGATAATCAAGAAAGCCCAAAAACGAAATTTAACAAATTCATGTATTCGGACAAATCAACATTCCTAATTCTCTTTTAATGAAATCAAATTGTTCTTCACTTAAAGGCTTTGTAAAAATATCAGCTAATTGATATTTAGTATCAATGAACTCTAGGATTACATCATGATTAGTGACATGATCTCATATAAAGTGATGTCTAATATCAATATGTTTTGTTCTTGAGTGTTGAATGAGATTCTTTGTTAGACACATTGCATTTGTGTTATCACAATTAATGGAAATATTTTTAAGATGAACTTTATAATCTTCTAAAGTGTTTTTCATCCACACAACTTGTGCACAGCATACATTAGATGCAATATACTCAGCTTCGATTGTAGATAGTGCAACTGAGTTTTGTTTCTTAGATGACCAAGAAACAAGTGCATGTCCCAAAAATTGACATGTTCCTGATGTGCTTTTTCTATCTAGTTTACACCCAGCAAAATTCGCATCAGCATAAGCAATTAGTTCAAAATTTTTAGATTTTGGATACCATAATCCTAGATTTGTGATACCTTTAAGATATCTAAGTATTCTTTTAACTGCTTTGAGATGAGATATCTTTGGATTCGATTAAAACCTAGCACAAAGTCCTACACTGAACATGATATCCAGTCTACTTACAGTGAGGTAAAGTAAACTTCCTATCATACCCCTATAAGTTTTTTGATCAAAGCTTTCTCCACTTTCATTAATTTCTAATTTAGTGGAGGTGCTCATAGGAGTGTTGATAGCTTTCGAGCTATCCATATTAAATCTTTTTAGCAAATCTAAAGCGTATTTAGTTTGACTAATAAAGATGCCATTACTTAGTTGCTTAATTTGTAAGCCTAAAAAGAAGGTTAATTCTCTCATCAAACTCAAGGCTCATAGTTTTAGCAAAAGGTTTACAAAGAGATTTATTCATAGAACCGAAGATAATATCATCAACATAAATCTGAACAATGAGAAAATTATTTTCAAAATTTTTGATAAACAATGTAATATCGACATTGCCTTTAGAGAAATTATTTTCAATAAGAAAAGAACTAAGTCTCTTATACCAAGCTCTTGGGGCTTGTTTTAAACCATAGAGAGCTTTAGTTAATTTAAACACATGATTAGGGAAACTATTATTCTCAAATCTGGGAGGTTATTGAACATAAACTTCTTCGAAAAAATTAAGAAAAGTTCTTTTAACATCCATTTGAAACAACTTAAAATTATTACTACTAGCATAGGCAAGAAGCATCTTTATGGCTTCTAATCGAGCCACAGGAGCAAAGGTTTCTTCGTAATCGATACCTTCTTCTTGGTTAAAACATTTGGCCACTAATCTAGCCTTATTTCTAACCACGATACCAGATTCATTTTGCTTGTTTCTAAAGACCCATTTAGTACCAATAACTAAATGGTCATTTGGTCTAGGAACAAGCTTCTATACCTCATTTCTCTTAAATTGATTTAACTCATCTTGCATTGCAATAATCTATGAATCATCTTTTATGGCTTTGTCAATATATTTAGGTTCAATTTGGGAGAGAAAAGCGGTGTTGGCACAAATTTTTTTAAGAGAATAACATGTTTGAACCCCCTTAGATGTGTTTCCTATGATTAGCTCCTTAGGATGAGTATCTACATACTTCCAGTCCTTGGGTAAAGATGTTTCGGAAGTGAAAGCATCCAAGTTGCTAGTTAGAGAAGGGGTTTCATTTAAATTCAAAGAATCAAAATTAACATCATCATCAAAATCATTTTTCTTAATTTCGGAAATCTCATTGAAAACAACATGAATGGATTCTTCTATAATCAAAGTTCTTTTATTGAAGATATGAAATGCTTTAGAAATCGAAGAATAATTAAGAAAAATTCCTTCATCGGATTTAGCATCAAATTTTCCTAAGGCATCTTTTTCATTCAAGATAAAACACTTACACCCAAAAACTTTAAAATATGAAACATTAGGTTTTTTGTTGTTCCACAACTCATAGGGAGTTTGGGTGAGTAAGGGTCTTACTAGAACTCTATTCATAATATAGCATGCAGTGTTTATGGCTTCGGCCCAAAAATATTTGGGTAGCCTATGTTCATTCAACATGGTTCTAGCCATTTATTGTAAATTTCTATTCTTTCTTTCTACTACCCCATTTTGTTGAGGATTTCTTGGAGTAGAGAAGTTGTGGTTATATTCATTAGATTCACAAAATTCTTGGAAATCATGATTTTGAAATTCATCACCATGATCACTTCGAATTGATGAAATCATGGAACCTTTTTCATTTTGAACAAGTTTACAAAACTTGGTGAAATACAAGGTATTCACTTTTGTGTTTCAAGAAATAAGTCCATGTGTATCTACTATAATTATCTATAATAACAAAAGCGTATTTGCTACCTCTTAGGCTTGATGTAGAGATTGGTCCGAATAAGGCCATATGGATCAATTGCAAAGGTCTAGAGGTGTTTATTTGACTCTTAGATTTGAAGCTACCCTTTATTTGTTTTCCTAATTGATAAGCATCACACACATTATCTTTGATGAACTTGATATGAGGAATTCCTCTTACAAGTTCTTTGGATGAAATTTGGGTGATTAGTTTCATGCTAGCATGACTTAATCTCCTATACCAAAGCCAAGCATCATCATTCAAAACCAAGAAACACATTTCATTATAAAGATCATTGATGTTAATGGTGTATATATTATTTTGTTTTATTGTAATCATAGATGTTTTATTGCAAGCATTAGATTCGAATTTGACAATATATCCTTTATCACACAATTGATTAATGCTCAAGAGGGTTATATTTTAAACCATCAACTAACAAAACATCTTCAATAAAGAAGTTGGATTTGTTACCTAAGGTTCATTTGCCAATGATTTTACCCTTGTTGTTGTCTCCGAAGGTGACATAGCCTTCTTCTATGCTAGTGAGCTTAGAGAATTGAGATGCATCTCCAGTCAAATGCCTTGAGCATCCACTATCAAGGTACCATCTCTTGCTCTTAGCTTGTAGTGATATATGTTTCTACAAAAAAGGATGATTTTTAGGTACCCATTTAATATTGAGTGCCTAAAAAACTGATATAAATTGTTTGTTATGTTGCATGGAATTTATTACGGTTCCTATAAGAACCCAAATCAATTTGTTAGGACTAATCTTCTTGAATGGACAATGATAAGTTCTATATCCATGTTTACAATAAAAGTTGTATTTGTTTTGGTACACAATATGCAAGATAAGACCTTTAATGAAGTTGGTTGGATTTTGGTGAGAGCTTCTTACAAATCCGATTCCACTTCTTTTATAAACACGACTCTTATTGGTAAGGATCATATTCAAGGACTTGCTACCAACCTCGAATTTCTTCAAGGTGTCCTTGAGTAGCAAGTTCTCCTTTTGGAGTATTTCTAAGTCATGACATTTCATACATGGAACTAAACTATCATTATGCTCAATTTTTAATTCATCAAATTTACTAACAAGAGTATCATGCTCCTTTTTTAACAATTTATATTTTCTACTAATTATTTTGCATTCAACAAATAAGTCATGGAAAGCATTTAATAATTCATCATATGATAAATCTGCATCAATTAAATTTGATACCTCCTCTCCGATGGCCATAAATGCGTAATGAGCAACTTGCTCAGTGTTGGACTCCTCTTCTTCGGATTCGCTTGAGTCATCCCATGTTGCTTTGAGTGCCTTCTTCTTTGGTGTTCTCTTCTTGGCTTGGGGATATTCACTTTTATAATGTCCCGGCTTCTTACATTTGTAGCAAATAACTTGGTCTTTTTTGGATTCAAATTTATTTCTAGTGTCATTTTTAAATTTGTTTCCTTTAATAAATTTTTTAAATTTCCTTGTTAAAAGTGCCAAGTCATCGTGAAAGTCCTTATCACTTGAGTTTTCTCTCAAGTGGTCTTCTTGAGTTCAAAGTGCCATATCTTTCCTATTCTTTGGAAGGGTATCGTCATGCTCTTCATGAGCTTTGCAAGTCATTTCATAGGTCATTAATAACTCGATTAATTCTTCAAGAGAGAAGTTGTTTAAATCTTTAGCCTCTTAAATGGCAGTGACTTTAGAGTCCCAACTCTTTGCAAAGGATCTTAGAATTTTATTAACGAGCTCGAAATCCAAAAAACTTTTAGACCATTGATGACATTTGTAAAGCGGGTGTACATGTCACCTATGGTCTCACTCGGTTTTATTCGAAAAGGTTCATAAGAATATACTAAAAGATTGATTTTTGACTCTTTCACTCTACTCGTGCCTTCGTGAGTCACTTCGAGTGTATGCCAAATATCAAATGTAGTTTCACAAATCGAAACACAATTGAACTCATTTTTATCAAGTGCACAAAATAAGGCATTCATAGCCTTTCCATTTAGAGCAAAAGTCTTCTTCTCCAATTCATTCCAATCGATCATTAGAAGAGAAGACTTTGAAAATCCATTTTCAACAATATTCCAAAGTTCAAAATCCATGGAAATAAGGAAGATCCTCATTCGGGTCTTCCAATAGGTGTAATCCGTCCCATTGAACATGGGCGGACGTGTAATAGAGTGACCCTCTTGGTTTCCGACATATGCCATCTCTCTTGGGTTTTAATCCAACTGAGAGTGAACCTGCTCTGATATCAATTGTTAGGATCAAGAGCACTAAGAGGGGGGGGGGGGGGGGTGAATTAGTGTAGTAGAAAACTTTCATCGGTTAAAATGACTTTCATATGAAAACTATTTCGGAAAGATCTTTAAAGTTAAGAGTAAGCAGAAGTGTAGTTGATGTAAATTAATGAAGGCAGTTTGCAGTTAAGAAAAAGAGCAGAATGTGAATGCAAACTGAGATTTAGAGTGGTTCGGTCAATCTTGACTTACATCCACTTTTAGCTTCCTCCTCCGACGAGGTCACCGACGTCCACTATAGGCCTTCCTTCAATAGGCGAAGGCCAACCACTCTTTTACAGCTTTTCTCCTTTTGATAGGCTTAGGAGACAATCCTTACAAGTTCTCACTCCTCTCTTGAATGATCAATACTTAGAAAGAAAAGAGGGAGAAGAACTCTAGCCTTTTACAACACTTTTAAGCTCTCAAATACTCAGAATAAAAGCATGCTTTTGGTATCCTTTCATGCAAGAAAGGATGGGGTTTATATAGGCCCTAACGAGTTTGAAAATGGAGCTCATAAGTGTCCATTCCTGAATTTCCGAGTTCCTAGCGGTACCACCGCCTAGCACCTGACATTGGGCGGTACCACTACCTGGCAAAGCTCAGAGACCGAGCTTTGGTGGTACCACTGCCTGATAAGGGCGGTACCACCGTTGGCAGCAATAACTGCTAGCGGTACCACCGCCCAGAATTCTAGGAGACCGAGTCTCCTGGGTAGTGCCACCGCCAGCTAGGAATTCTAGGTCCGAATGGGCTATTCCATTCGGCCCAATTTGGGTCTGTTAAGGTTCTAGTTGGCCCTAGATTAAGTTAATGGGATCACCTCCCAATCTTAACTTAATCTACATGCTAACTACGTTAATTAAGATATCAATACTGCAAATTGTGTTCCGGTGCGTCAATCGCTTCTTCCGACGAGCTTCCGACAAACTTCAGACGAACCCTCAGAGATGCTCTGGTGGACTCTCGATAAACTCCTGGACTTCATAATGATCCTCTTAGCGAGTTGCCGATGAGCTTCTTTGGTAAGCTCTTGGACTTCTCGGATTGTTCCCGCAGAACTCCCGCAGAACTTCTGACGACCGTCCGGACTTCCGATGAACTCTCGAACCTCCAACGTGATCTTGGTCTTGACTCCGGCTCAACACCTGCTGCATGTCTTACTGCCATCATAGTTAATTCTACACACTTATCTCAACATATAGATTAGATAAACAATGACAATTGACTTCATCATCAAAATCCAAGATTCAACATGTCCACCTCAGAGCAGGCCTAGAGTTTTGAGGAGCGTCGTCACAGCCTTGTTGTGTGGATCACCACAAGAGAAGAGGGCACTTTGTTAAGAACGAGTCAACACT
Source organism: Musa balbisiana (assembly GCA_004837865.1). NCBI lineage: Eukaryota > Viridiplantae > Streptophyta > Magnoliopsida > Zingiberales > Musaceae > Musa > Musa balbisiana. The sequence continues at coordinate 41,426,502 of CM017188.1, read as the reverse complement.
AAGAGGGGGGTGAATTAGTGCAGTAGTAAAATCACCTAAGTTCTAAAATCTTTTCGTTTGTTGAAAACCAATCTCGAAAATATGCTTAGATTGAAAGCATGTTTGTAAAACGTATTGAAGGCAGTTTGTAGTTAATATAAATTGCACAAAGAAATGCAAACTAGATTTTTATAGTGGTTCGGTCATCATGACCTACATCCACTCTGCCAATTCCTCTTCCATCGAGGCCACCAGCATCTACTATCGGTCTTCCTTCAATAGACAAGACCAACCACCTTTTACATCTCCTTTTACTAGGTTTAGGATATAACCCTTACACCCCCACTTACTCCTCTTTCAAACTATACTAACACTTAGATCTTTTGAGAGGAGTCCACACAAGATTACAACAACGTTTCTTTTCTTTTTCACTCTTATTACTTGTGTTAGTTAACCAGAGATGAGAGAGGTATTTATAGGCTTCAAGTGGATTCAAACTTGGAGCCTAAAAACATCTCATCCATTGGGTGGTACCATCGCCCAAACTGGTGGTACCATCGCCCAAACTGGTGGTACCATCGCCCAAACTGGTGGTACCATCGCTTGACACTACCATTGGGTGGTACCATCGCCCAAACTGGTGGTACCATCGCCCAAACTGGTGGTACCATCGCTTGACACTACCATTGGGTGGTACCATCGCTTGACACTACCACTAGGTGGTACCATCGCTTGACACTACCACTAGGTGGTACCATCGCCCAAACTGGTGGTACCATCGCCCAAACTGGTGGTACCATCGCCCAAACTGGTGGTACCATCGCTTGACACTACCATTGGGTGGTACCATCGCCCAAACTGGTGGTACCATCGCTTGACACTACCACTAGGTGGTACCATCGCTTGACACTACCATTGGGTGGTACCATCGCCCAAACTGGTGGTACCATCGCCCAAACTGGTGGTACCATCGCCCAAACTGGTGGTACCATCGCTTGACACTACCATTGGGTGGTACCATCGCCCAAACTGGTGGTACCATCGCCCAAACTGGTGGTACCATCGCCCAAACTGGTGGTACCATCGCCCAAACTGGTGGTACCATCGCTTGACACTACCACTAGGTGGTACCATCGCCCAAACTGGTGGTACCATCGCTTGACACTACCATTGGGTGGTACCATCGCCCAAACTGGTGGTACCATCGCCCAAACTGGTGGTACCATCGCTTGACACTACCACTAGGTGGTACCATCGCCCAAACTGGTGGTACCATCGCCCAAACTGGTGGTACCATCGCTTGACACTACCACTAGGTGGTACCATCGCTTGACACTACCACTAGGTGGTACCATCGCCCAAACTGGTGGTACCATCGCTTGACACTACCATTGGGTGGTACCATCGCTTGACACTACCATTGGGTGGTACCATCGCTTGACACTACCACTAGGTGGTACCATCGCCCAAACTGGTGGTACCATCGCTTGACACTACCATTGGGTGGTACCATCGCTTGACACTACCACTAGGTGGTACCATCGCCCAAACTGGTGGTACCATCGCTTGACACTACCACTAGGTGGTACCATCGCTTGACACTACCACTAGGTGGTACCATCGCCCAAACTGGTGGTACCATCGCTTGACACTACCATTGGGTGGTACCATCGCTTGACACTACCATTGGGTGGTACCATCGCTTGACACTACCACTAGGTGGTACCATCGCCCAAACTGGTGGTACCATCGCTTGACACTACCATTGGGTGGTACCATCGCTTGACACTACCACTAGGTGGTACCATCGCCCAAACTGGTGGTACCATCGCTTGACACTACCACTAGGTGGTACCATCGCTTGACACTACCACTAGGTGGTACCATCGCCCAAACTGGTGGTACCATCGCTTGACACTACCATTGGGTGGTACCATCGCTTGACACTACCATTGGGTGGTACCATCGCTTGACACTACCACTAGGTGGTACCATCGCCCAAACTGGTGGTACCATCGCTGGTACCATCGCCTAAACTGATAGTACCATCACTTGACACAATCTCGGAGATTGTGCTATGACGGTGTCACTTGTTGGGTCACATAATTGGGCCTTTCATTGGGCCCAACACAGCCCATACATGAGCCCAACTGACCCCTAATTGGGTTGGTCCAATTTCAATCTCAATTATATACTAATAATGATTCTATGATATTTACTAAGCTAAACAAGTTTGTAAGTCTAGTTTTCTTCCAACGAGCTTTTGATAAACTTCCAACGATCTCTCGGCAATGTTCTAGCGGACTCCCGGCAAGCTCCTATATTTCACAACAATCTTCTTGACGAGTTCCAATGAGCTTCTTTGGTAAGCTCTTGGACTTCTCGGTCAATTCTGGTAGAACATTTGACAAACGTCCAGACTTCCAACGAACTCTCGAACTCCCAACGAAATTGCGTTCTCGACTCCAGGACTTCATTTTGCTTTATATCTTGCTATCATAGTTAATCCTGCACACATAAAAACCTACTTTGATCTAGACAATTATTACAAAGCTTGAATCATGTTATCCGACATGTCATTGGTTCATCGAAGCTTCGTCTGATTCTTCGGCGCATCATCCTCTCTTGCGGCCTATTGCCCAATCAGCCAATTGACCTCCACAACTTCGATATCCTTAGCGTAATAGCCACTCTTCTTGGCTTGAAGCCTTTTGTCGATCCGTCAAATGATCCTTCGGTGTGACATCCAATCTTCTGACATATTTTTCTCCGACCCAATATGATTCTTCCTGCTTTAATTATCTCATCCTGATCGAAACTTCCTGCATCACTCATAACGCAAATCAAATCATAAACTCTATCAATTAGTCTCATCATCAAAATCCGAGATTCAACAATCTCTCCCTTTTTTATGATGATAAACAATTAATGAGGGAGTTAACCTTAACTCCCCTATCAATATGCCATATTGATAGAACTCTTGGATTCAAAAATCCAAGCAACATGTCATTATAAAATCATGCATAACATCATACTTCTCCCCCTTTGTCATCAACAAAAAGGAGAAGTTTAATGAACAAGTGTTTCGACAAAATTTCAAATCATTTCATTGCAATACAATCTCAAGTTTTATCAACATGAAAGTGTTTAATAATCTTAAGTTTTAATAATCATCAAATAATTTGATAGGACCCTTGCAGATTTTAAGCTTGGGGTTGATCTCTTTAGGGGATCGGCCTCCTTGGAACTCTAGAGAGGTTTCTTCCTCTATGTTGCTACTCAAAGGCCGCAGAAAAGATTCATTTATTGCTTATCAAAAGAAGATGAATACATAGCTATTTATAGGGTTTCTAAACCCTAACTCATAATAGAACTCCTACTCAAGACTTCTACTCAATTAAGACTCATACTCAAGACTCCTAATAGGACTCCTACTCAAGACTCATATTCCTTTACAACTCCTAATTCTTCCCTAAGAAATAACTTCCAAATCCTAGTCAGCCTCTTCACCTCTTTAGTAGGGGTCGGCTTAGGTAGGTATTACATGAATGCCCTTCTCAATTAGGACTCTTCTAGCTAGAGTCCTAACAAACCCGCCCTCTTTAAATTAGCCTTGTCCTCGAGGCTGACAATCCATGAATTCTAGGAATTTAATCTTTAAATCATCATAGTTCTCCTAAGTGACACCTTCTACTGGTAAGTTCGCCCATTGTATTAGCACTTCAGTAGTGGGTCATTATCATCCAATCACGATCCGTCGATCAATAATGACACTTGAATGGGTATGGAGTTCTTCTTGGGTAGTCATATTTGGTGGGTGGCTTTAGACTATCTCCAAGCACTAGTTTACCACTTTCGTCTGGCCATTGGTTTGCGGGTGATACGTCGTACTCCTTTTCAATTTAGTGCCCTTATAGCATAATTCTTTTGAGTCCCAATTGTAATGAGCCACGGAGCTTGGTGCTTCCTCTATTTTTTTTTATGATCTTACTAGTCTCTGGATCTTCCTACCATTCCCTCTTAATATCCTCAGGGAAGTTGCTAGTCAAAAGTAAAATGACCGAAAATTTAGCTTGCTTGGGTAGTTGTGAAAGCGCATCTGCAACAATATTCTTTTTTTCCTTTTTGTAAGTTATTTTATAATCATATCCAAGAAGCTTTGTTACCCATTTTTGTTGCTCGGGGGAAGATATCTTCTACTCCAAGAAATATTTTAGACTTTTATGATCGGTTTTGATTTGAAAGCGTCGCCCGATCAAGTACGATCTCCATTTGGCCACCACATGCACAATCGCGAGCATCTAGTTGTCATAAATAGTCATTTTGAGATGGAAAGGAGATAATGCCTTACTAGTATAAATGAGGGGGTGGCCATTTTGCATTTGTACAACACCAATTCTGACTCCGGAGGCATCGGCTTCAATAACGAAAGTCTTGTCGAAGTAGAGTAGCGCTAGTACGAGCATTGTCATCATTGCGACTTTAAGTTTGTCGAAGGCAGTGGTGGCTTTGTCCAACCATTGGAAAGCATCTCTTTTTAGCAAGGAAGTAAGTGGTGCACTGATTTTTCCATAATTTTTCATGAACTTGTGGTAGTAGCCTATTAAACCGAGAAAGTCACGTAGCAATTTTATGTTCCTCGAGGTCGGCCAGCTCTACATTGCTCCAATTTTGGAGGGGTCTACTACCACACCTTCCTCTGATATTATATGCCCAAGATATTCCACTTTCTATTGAAGAAAGCAAAAAATTCATAGTGGTCATTGTGTGTTCAAAAGGTGGTTTTCAGTATGTCTTCTTCGCACACTCGTATTTGATGATACCTAGATCAAAGGTCCAGCTTTGTAAATATTTGTACTCCCTTTCATCTAGTAATTCATCTACTATTGGAATAGGGTATTTGTCCTTGATGGTTATGCCGTTGAGAGCTCGATAATCAACGCACATTTGCCATGTTCCGTCCTTCTTTCATACGAAGAGCACCGGTGAAGAGTAGGGGCTGCAACTTAGCCAAATAACTCTTATTTTGAGCATCTCTTTTACAATCCTTTCTATTTCATCCTTCTATAGATATGAATATGGATATGGCCGAGTATTTATAGGAGGTTTGCCGAGAAGAATTTATATACAATGATCATGCTGATGGGTAAGAGGTAGGTTGTGCGGTTCATCAAATATATCTGAAAATTCAGCAAGCAAAGGAAGTAGGTTTGGATCTTCAAATTCTATTGGCTCTCCCTTAGTTTGCTGCTCAAGTTGTACTAGAAAGCTGCTGCATACTTTATACAAAACCTTCTCCATTTGTTGTGTGCAAATCGTCATTACGTCGCCCCCAAGTTTCCCGTGTAGTATCACCTATTTCCCTTTACTATAAAATCTCATAATTAGTTTTGCAAGGTTCCAAAAAACATCACCTAATGTCATTAGCCATTTGATTCTGAGCACAGCCTCATAATCATCAAGAGGGAGGAGGAAGAAATATGCATGCAATAATAGTTTGACCTACGGACATCTTTGGTCGCACTTTAGGATTCTTCCGTCGGCAACCTTTACATCGAACTTGCTGCAACCTTCGATGTGAAATGCTATCCGAGCAGCAACCTTACTATTTAGGAAGTTATTAGTGCTACCAGTGTAGATGAGAATAGTGATCAATTGTTGTTTAAGAAGGCCTCCAACTTTCATCGTTTGCGGGTTTGAGTAGCCAACTAGTGCGTTACCATAACATCGGACGGTTATGGCTCTTCTTCTGCATCTTCTTCTTCATATTTAAGGCTCTCTTCTTGATTTTCAATGACCTCTTCTTCTACTGGTTTAATCATAAGAAGTCTCTCTTTACTATAACGATGCTCACAGCTCCACGGCTTGTCGTAGTGCCAACATAACCCTTTCGTAGATCGCTCCTAAAGCTCTTCTCTTGTCAACCTTTTTGGTGCAGGGACTTAGTTGATAGTAGGGGGGCTGAGGGCTTTATTATTGCTAGTCAGGGAGTGAGCCTAGTCCTCCAAGCTTCATGGTTCAATCGCTCCTCTTGAAGTTGTGCGAAAGAGATGGCTGCCATAAGTGTGTACGGTTGTCATGCTTTAACTTCTCCTCGGATCTCCGACTCCAAGCCCTCAATAAAGGTCTCCAATATGTGTTTTTGAGACCAATCATAAGTTTGATTAGATAACCTTTCAAACCTAGTTTAGTACTCCTGAATGGTGGAGGTTTGTCGGATCTTTGCTAGTTATCTGTCAATGTTCTCATAATCGGTTGGTCCGAAGCGGATCAACAATCCTTCTTTGAATTGTCACCATGAGAGGACTCAGTGAGTGTGTTCAAACTAGTCAAACCATTGTATAGCATCCCCTTCAAGATATATAGCCATAATTTCCACCATAGATGCGTCCGCAGTTTTATGGTACTGAAAATATCGCTCCATGCACGAGATCCAATCAATTGGGTCTCCTTCTTCCCATCTAGGGAAGTCCACCCTCATACATGGATAGTTGGGGTCGATCATAGAGCCTCCCCTCTCTTGAAAGTCATCTCTTTAGGCTTGGTGTGATTGGTTAGAGCTCTCTCCTTGATGTGATTTCTTCGGGCTTAGTGGTCGGCCTAAACTGAGTTCGGTAAAGAGAGTCCGAATCTTATCCTCCATTCACGCCTCGAAGGCTTCGAATTTAGCATTGATTGCCTCCTCAGATGCCATAGTATATGCCTCCAAATCTGCGATGTTAAGATCTCTCTTTTGTTATTGGGTTAAAGGCATGTATAGGTTGAGAGAAGTGATGGTCGAAAGGGTTGGTGGATTGGTGGATGTAGGCTGCGGTTTAGGCTTGTTTAGTGGCTGTCTTGGGTGCAGTTTGAGGGTGTAGTTTGGTGGAGTTTTAGGACTGTGGATGAAAGTTTTAGATCTATGGTAGATGGCAGCAAAGATTTGATAGAAATCAGTAGAAGTTGTTGCAGGTATGTGTTGTCTTGTAAGAGCAGAATTATCTTCGAAGAAACATCGGTTTCTCAACAAAATTTCCACCAAAAACTTGAGAGATTTGAGGAGGGAATTGATAGTAAAATCTTAGTTTATATGACAGCAAGGATGTCCAATTTAATCAAGAAAATTTTGGCAGTATAACAGCAATGAAATTGGTGCAAGTTGCGAGAGCAAAATTCTCATCGAAAAATTTCAACGGCTTGTGATGAAAATTTGCAGCAACACAAAATCATTTTTAGAGATAAATTCCTCAATAGATCAATCTTAGATGGAAGTCAAGATGATCTATAAAGTATATAAGAAATTTTATTCAAAAATGATTGCAAATAGATTGGTTAAGGCAACAATATGCGGTTGAAATTTTCTACATCATAGATTTTCAAGTGTAGCAGATTGGACGTAAAAGATCAGTGGTTTATATTAAGAATATTTTGACAAAACTAAAGAGAAATCTGCTGTTAGGAAGTGTCAAAGCTGTCATAAAAATTTTGTAGAGATTTGGATAGAAAAAATATAGTAGCAAGATCAAAAAATCTATGCTATGCGGCTGGAATTTTATAGTGCAGATTTTTAAGTATAGCAGTTTAGACATAAAATATCAATGGTTTATATTGATAATTTTTTGACAAAACTAAAGGGAAATCTACTATTAGGAAGTGTCAAAGGTGTCATAAAAATTTTGTAGAGATTTAGAAAGAAAAAACATAGTAACAAGATCAAACAAGCTGCGCTATGCGGTTGGAATTCTGCACTGCGTCGTAAAGATGAAATCTTTATGACGAAAAGTTTATGCAGCAATATAGGAATAATTTTTTTTTTAGATTTTCGAATAAGGATAACTAACTTGCAGTAGTAGTAAGGTAGAAAACAAGAACCTATTGCAATTTACGAGGAGATCAAAGGCTGATCCGCGGTGATAGAGATGATAGTAGAATTTGGTGACGATCTTTTAAGCAACTATGGGAATTGCTTTGGGCAACTGTGGAGGGCTGATGGATGGCTGTGGAAGGGCAGCAAGATGTCAAGAACACTGCTCTGATACCAAGTGATAGGACACTTGCAGATTCTAAGCTTGGGGTTGATCTCTTTAGGGGATCGGCCTCCTTAGAACTCTATAGGGGTCCTTCCTCCAAGTTACTGCTCAAAGACTACAGAAAAGATTCATCTATTGCTTATCAAAATAGGATGAATATTTTGAATCTTGGATTTTGATGATAAAGTAAATTATAATTTGTTTTGATCTAATCTATATGTTGAGAAAAGTGTGCAGGATTAACTATGATAGCAGTAAGACATAAAGTAGGTGTTGTGCCGGAGTCAAGATCGAGATCTCATTAGGAGTTCGAGAGTTCATGGAAGTCTGGACGCACGTTAAAAGTTCTACCGGAACCAACCGAGAAGTCCAGGAGCTTGCCAAAGAAACTCGTTAGAACTCGCTAAGAAGATCGTCGTAAAGTCTAGGAGCTTGACGGGAGTCCGTCAGAACATTGTCAAGAGTTCGTCGGATGTTCGTCAGAAGTACGTCAAAAGCTCACCGGAAAAGTAATTGACGCATTGAAATAAGATGCATTGTAATCATGTCATAGTTATCGTAGTTAGAGTATAAATTAAGTTAGGATTGGGAGGTAATCCCACTAACTTAATTAGGGGCCAACTGGGCCCTTAATAGGGATGAATTGGGTTGAATTGAGCACCCAATTCAAACCTTAAATTTTTGGCCGGTGGTGGCACCACCTGGAAAGTAGTGCCCCAAGATTTTTGAGCGGTGGTACCGCCGATAGTTATTGTTGCCAACGGTGGTATCGCCCCTAGACAAGCGGTGGTATCGTTAGAGCTCAGTCTCCGAGCTCTGTCAAGCGGTGGTACCGCCCAGACTTAGCGGTGGTACTGCCTAGTTTTAGGTGCCAAGCGGTAGTACTGCCCAGTAATGATGGTGGTACCACCAGTACCTTAAAATTCTAGGATGGGACACTTTTATGCTCCAATTTTGAAGCCATTGGGGTCTATAAAAACCCCACCCTTTTCTGCATGAAAGGGCACGAAAGTATTGAGATAATCTTGAGTTGTTGGGGTATAAAAGTGTTGTAAACAAGTGCTAGAGTCCTCCTCCTCCCTTTCTACATTTTGAGATCATTCAAAAGAGGTGTGAGACTTATAAGGGTTCTCTCCTAAACCCGTGAAAAGGAGAAAGTGTTGTAAAAGAGGTGGTTGGTCTTCACATATTGAAGGAAGGCCTTTAGTGGACGTCGGAGACCTTGTCAGAGGAGGAATCCGAAAGTGGATGTAGATCACGTTGACCGAACCACTCTAAATCCTGATTTGCTTTTCATTTGAGCAATTTACATTACTGCAAATTTTCTTAATTCTCTCTTGCACTTTTATGAAAGCTTTTAAGTTCATAATCACTCCAAAACAAATTGAATCAAAACCATTTTTGTCAGAATCAGTTTTAATCAAAATGAACCTTTTTCTGAAATTATAAAAGTTTTTCACTGCACTAATTCACCCCCCCTCTTAGTGCTACTCTTGATCCTAACAATTGGTATCAGAGCGAGGTTCACTCTCATCTAGTTTTAAACCCAAGAGAGATGGCATTCGCCGGTAACCTAAAGGACCATTCAATTACACGTCCGCCCATGTTCAATGGGACGGATTACATATATTGGAAGACTAGAATGAGGATCTTCCTAATTTCAATGGATTTCAAACTATGGAATATTGTAGAAAATGGATTTCAAAAGTCTTCTCTTCCAATGAATGATTCGAATGAGTTGGACAAAGAAGATTTTTTCTTTAAACACAAAGGCTATGAATGCCTTAGATAAAAATGAGTTTAATCATGTGTCCATTTGTAAAACGATATTTGATATTTGGCACACACTCGAAGTGACTCATGAAGGCACTAGTAGAGTAAAGGAGTCAAAAATTAATCTCTTAGTGTATTCTTATGAGTTGTTTCGAATGAAATTGAGTGAGACTATTGGAGACATGTACACCGATTTACGGATGTCATCAATGGTCTAAAAGGACTTGGTAAATATTTCTCATATTTTGAACTCGTTAATAAGATTTTAAGATCCCTTCTAAAAAGTTGGGATCCTAAACTAACGTCTATTCAAGAGGCCAAAGATCTAAATAATTTTCCTCTTGAAGAACTAACTGGGTCACTAATGACCTATGAAATGACATGTAAAGCTCATGAAGAGCTTGAGGACATCCTTTCAAATAACAGGAAGGATATAGCACTGAGAACATAAGAAGACCACTTGAAAGAAAACTCAAGTGATAAGGACTTGATGAAGACTTGGCACTATTGATAAGAAAATTCAAAAAATTTATAAAAAGAAATAAATTCAAAAATGATACTAAAAATAAATTTGAACCAAAGAAAGAACAACTGATATGTTATGAATGCAAGAAGTCGTGACATTTTAAGAGTGAATATCCCCAAGCAAGAAGGAGGCAACTAAAGAAGAAGGCTCTTAAAGATACATGGAACGACTCAAGTGCATCCAAAGAAGAGGAGCTTACCATCACCGAGCAAGTTGCTCACTATGCACTAATGACCATTGGAGATAAGGTAACAAGTTCATTTGATGTAAATTTATCCTTTGATGAATTATTAAATACTTTTCATGATTTATTTGATGAATGCAAATCAATTAGTAAAAAATATAAATTGTTAAAAAAGGAGCATGCTTCTCTTGTTAATAATTTCGATAGATTAAAAGTTGAGCACAACAATAGTTTAGCTCTATGTACGAAATATGATGAACTAGAAATACTTCAAAAGGAAAACTTGCTACTAAAAGAAACCTTAAAAAAATTTGAGGTTGGTAGCAAGTCCTTGAACATGATCCTTGCCAATAAGGGTCACGTTCATAGGAGAGGTGGAATCGGATTTGTGAGTAGCTCTCACTAAAATCCAACCACCTTTGTTAAAGGCCCTACTTTGCATGTTGCAAATTTGGACATGTAGCTTATCATTATCCATTCAAGAAATGTAGTCCACATAAATTGATTTGGGTTTCTAAAAGAACCTCAAATGATTTAATGCAACATGATAAGCTATGTAGATCGATTTTTGAGGTACCCAAGGTCAAATGTGTACCTAAAAATCATCTCTTTTTATAGAAAAATGTATCATCACAAGCTAGGAGCAAGAGATGGTACCTTGATAGTGGATGCTCAAGGCATATGACCGGAGATCCATCTCATTTCTCTAAGCTCACTAGCCTAGACGAAGGATATGTCACCTTCATAGATAACAACAAGGGTAAAATCATTGGCAAATGAACCATAGGTAATAAATCTAACCTTCTTATTGAAGATGTATTGTTAGTTGATGATTTAAAGCATAACCTTTTGAGTATTAGTCAATTATGTGATAAAGGATATATCGTTAGATTTGAATCTAATGTATGTATTATTAAAAAACCACACAAAAACACATCCCTAAAACAAAATAATGTATACACTATCGAGATTGATGATCTTTGTAATGAAATATGCTTTTCGATTTTGCATGATGATGCTTGGCTTTGGCATAGGAGATTAGGTCATTCTAGTATAAAACTAATCTCTCAAATTTCATCTAAAGAACTTATAAGAGGAATTCCTCATATTAAGTTCGTCAAAGATAATATGTGTGATGCATGTCAATTAGGAAAACAAATAAAAGGTAGCTTTAAACCTAAGAACCAAATAAGCACCTCTAGACCTTTGCAATTGATCCATATGGACTTGTTTGGACCAATTGCTACATCAAGCCTAGGAAGTAGCAAATACACATTTGTCATCGTGGATGATTATAGTAGATACACATAGACTTATTTTTTTGCACACAAAAGTGAATACTTTGGGTATTTTTGAAAGTTTTGTAAACTTGTTCAAAATGAAAAGGGTTTTATGATTTCATCAATTCGAAGTGATCACGGTAGTGAATTTCAAAACCATGATTTTCAAGAATTTTGTGAATCTAATGGATACAACCACAACTTCTCTACTTCAAGAAATCCTCAACAAAATAGAGTAGTAGAAAGAAAGAATAGAAACTTACAAGAAATGACAAGAACCATGTTAAACGAACATAGCCTACCCAAATATTTTTGGGTCGAAGTCGTAAATATGACATGCTATGTATGAATAGGGTTCTAGTAAGACCACTACTTTCCAAGATTCCTTATGAGTTATGGACAACAAAAAACCCAATGTTTTATACTTTAAAGTTTTCAGATGTAAATATTTTATTTTGAATGAAAAAGATGCCTTAAGTAAATTTGATGCAAAATCCGATGAAGGAATTTTTCTTAGCTATTCTTTTGTTTCTAAAGCATTTCGGATCTTTAACAAAAGAACCTTGATTATAGATGAATCTATTCATGTTGTTTTTATTGAAGTTTCTGAAGTTAAGAAAAATGATTTTGATGATAATGTTAATTTTGATGCTTTGAATTTAAATGATTCCCCTTCTCCATCTAGCAACTTGGATGCATCTTCTTCCGAACCTTCTTTACCGAAGGAATGAAAGTATGTAGATACTCATCCTAAGGAACTAATTATTAGAGACACATCAAAAGGGGTTCAAACTCGTTCTTCTCTTAAAAATTTTTGTACCAATACCGCTTTTCTCTCCCAAATTAAACCTAAATTCATTGACGAGGCCATGAAAAATTATTCATGGGTCATTGCAATGCAAGAAGAGTTAAATCAATTTGAGAGAAATAAGATGCGAAAGCTTATTCCTAGGCCAAATGACTATTTAGTTATAGGTACTAAGTGGGTATTTAGAAACAAGCAAGATGAATCTAGTATCATAGTTAGAAACAAGGCTAGATTAGTGGCCAAATGTTTCAACCAAGAAGAAGGTATCGATTATAAAGAAACCTTCGCTCTTGTGGCTCAACTAGAAGCCATAAGGATGCTCCTTGCCTATGCTAGTAGTAATAATTTTAAATTGTTTCAAATGGATATTAAAAGTGATTTTCTTAATAGCTTTATTTCTGAAGAAGTTTACGTTGAACAACCTCCCAGATTTGAGAATGATAATCTCCATAATCATGTGTTTAAATTGACTAAAGCTCTCTATGGATTGAAACAAGCCCCAAGGGCTTGGTATGAGAGACTTAGCTCATTTCTTATCGAAAATAATTTCTCTAAAGGCAAGATCGATACTACATTATTTATCAAAAAAATTTAAAATAATTTTCTTATTGTTCAAATTTATGTTGATGATATTATTTTCGGTTCTATGAACAAATCTCTATGTGAATCATTTGCTAAAAGTATAAGTCTTGAATTTGAAATGAGTTTGATGGGAAAATTAACCTTCTTTTTAGACTTACAAATCAAACAACTAAGTAATGACATTTTTCTTAGTCAAACAAAATATGCTTTAGATTTACTAAAAAGGCTTAATATGGATAGCTCAAAAGCTATCAATACTCCCATGAGTACCTCCACTAAATTATACATTGATGAAAGTGGAGAAAGCTTTGATAAAAAAGTTTATAGGGGTATGATAGGAAGTTTACTATACCTCACCGCAATTAGACCAGATATCATGTTTAGTGTAGGTCTTTGTGCTAGATTTCAATCTAATCCTAAGATATCTCATCTTAAAGCAGTTAAGAAAATACTTAGATATCTTAAAGGAACCACAAATCTAGGATTATGGTACCCAAAATTCAAGAACTTTGAGATAATTGCTTATGCTGATATGGATTTTGTTAGATGTAGATTAGATAGAAAAAGCACATTCGAAACATGTCAATTTTTAGGACTATTTCTTAGTCTTCCAAGAAACAAAACTCGATTGCACTATTTACAACTGAAGTCGAGTATATTGCAGCTAGTGCATGTTGTGCACAAGTAGTGTGGACGAAAAACAATTTAGAGGATTATAATATTCATCTTAAAAATATTCCCATAAAATGTGATAACACAAGTGCAATATGTTTAACAAAAAATCTCATTCAACACTCTAGAACTAAACATATTGATATTAGGCATCGCTTTATATGAGATCATGTTAATAATCATGTTGTAATCTTAGAGTTTATTGATACAAAATATCAATTAGCCGATATTTTCACAAAGCCCTTAAGTGAAGATCAATTTGATTTTATTAGAAGAGAATCAGGAATGTTAATTTGTCCGAATGCATGAATTTGTTAAATTTTATTTTTGGACTTTCTTGATTCTTTGAATCACTCATTTAAATCTTCTCCTATGAAGCTGAAAATTATTTACCTTGATGTTGTAAACTTAAAATGTTGTTTACTTTGATATTGGAATTTTGTTTTGATGATGATTATGATCTCTATTGAATATTGAGAAGTTTTAATCATACATGATGCAATATTAGATTTTTAATTTTTGAGTGCCATAAGCACTAATGAATTACCTCATGCAAGTAGTGATGAAAAGCTATGACTAAATGAAACATGAAGTGTTTATATATATCTTGATTCATGGAAGTCATTTCTCATGGATTTCACTCTCATGAATTTTTAAAATGAGAAATGGATTTGATGTAATGCTCTTCTCACTATGAAGTTATATTTGTAAATTTCTCCTTCATGTGATACTACTTTCCCATGAATAATTGAAGGAATTTCAATGGATATATTAATCCTTGAAAGATGAATTTTTGTGTGTGATAATGAAAGCATGTGTGTGATAATTTTCGTAAAGATGAATACCTTCTCTTTGTCAAAATGAAAGCATGTTTTAACGAAAACTTATTTATCATTTTTGACTTGATTCAAATCACTTCACAAATTTAGTTCTTAATGGATTCCCTCCTTACCTTCTTTCCTCTTCTTCAAACAAAATGTGATGACAAAGGGGGAAAAGTTGTTGGAATCTATCGTTTTAATGATCATAACATTTAATGATGAGAACTTTTGGGTGTGAAACTTGCTTGATTTTTTTTCCACACTGAGTGTGAAACTTGCTTGATTTTTTTTCTACACTTGCATTGTTGAATTATTCTCCTTTTTGTTGATGACAAAGGGAGAGAAATAATACCAAAATGTGGTAAATTGATGACAAATGTATGTAATGTATTTCATCATATATACTTGAAATGTTGCTTGATAAATTTCTTTCATTATGATAAGATATCTAGAACTTAACTTGTTATTTTGTAATTGATATCTTACCATAGAATGATGAATTGCTATCTTTGTCATCTTTCACATTTGAAATATCATACTTGAAAATGGATGTCATGAATTGACATCATACTTGGCATCATATTTTGAGAATGATAGATCATGATAGGAATCATGATGTGCATATTGATTAGTTTAATAAACTTATCTTAGCAATTTGTTTCTTGAATTCAAAGGTCTTAAATTCAAGAAAGTCTTTTCTCAAGTATGGCATATAGATAGGGAGAGTTAAGGTTAACTCCGTTATCAATTGATTGTTATCATCAAAAAGGGAGAGATTGTTGAATCTCGAATTTTGATGATATTGCCGTTATTTTTGAATCCCAATTTTTAGAAAGTGATTAGAAAACTTTATTAACAAGTTCAAGAAAAACATTTGTCAAGTGCTTTTAAACCATTGACGACATCTATAAAACGTGTGTACATGTCAACAATGGATTCGCATGGCTTCATTCGAAATAGTTCAAAATCATGCATCAAAATATTTATCTTAGAATCCTTTACTCTACTAGTGCCTTCATGTGTGATTTCTAAGTGTATGCCAAATATCAAAAGTTGTTTGGCAAATAGAAACTCAATTAAATTCATTTTTACTCAAGGCATAAAATAGAGCATTCATAGCTCTACCATTCAAAGAAAAAGTTTTCTTCTCCAAATCATTCCATTCGTTCATTGGAGTAGAAGACTTTTGAAACTTGTTTTCAATGATATTCCATAAGTTTAAATCCATAGAAAGCAAGAAAACTCTCATTCCATTTTTCCAATAAGTATAATTTGTTCCATTGAACACGGGAGGACGAACGATACAAAAACCCTCTTGAAATCTGTAAAGAGCTATTTCTCTTAGGTGTTAAACCAAATGAGAAATAACAAGGTTCTGATACCAATTGTTAGGAACGAGTCTACACTAAGAGGGAGGGGTGTGAATTAGTGCAGCGATAAAATCATATCGGTTTTAAAATCTTTTCATTTGTTGAAAATCGATCTAAAAAATATGCTTAGATTGAAAGCATGTTCGTAAAATTTATTGAAGGCAGTTTGCAGTTAATGTAAATTGCACAAAGAAATACAAACCATATTTTTATAATGGTTCGGTCGTCATGACCTCCATCCACTTTGTCGATTCCTCTTCCGTCGAGGCCATCGGTATCCACTATCGGTCTTCCTTCAATAGGCAAACACCAACCACCTTTTACAGCTCTTTCTCCTTTTACTAGGTTTAGGAGATAACCCTTATAACCCCATTTACTCCTTTCTCAAACTATACTAACACTTAGATCTTTTAAGAAGAGTCCACACAACATTACAGCAGCATTTCTTTTCTTTTTCACTCTTAATACTTATGTTAGATAACCAGGGATGACAGGGGTATTTATAGGCTTCAAGTGGATTCAAACTTGGAGCCTAAAAATATCTCATCCCGGGTTTCCCGGGTCTTGGCGGTACCACCGCCTATAGCATTGATACTAGGCGGTACCACTGCTTGGGGGGCTATGTCTGGGTGGTACCACCACCTGACACTACCACTGGGTGGTACCACCACCTAGACTGGTGGTATCACCGCTTGACATAGTCTCGGAGACTATGCCACGACGGTGCCACTTGTTGGGTCACATAATTGGGCCTTTCATTGGGCCCAACTAGCCCATAATTGGGTTGGCCCAATTCCAATCCCAATTATATGCTAACTATAAATTCTAAGATATTTACTAACCTAAATAAGTCTATAAGTCTAGTTTTCTTTCGGTGAGCTTCTGGCGATCTTCCGACGAACTTTTGATGATCTCTCGATAATGTTCCAGCGGACTCCCGGAAAGCTCTTGGATTTCATGACGATCTTCTTGGTGAGTTCTGACGAGCTTCTTTAGCAAGCTCCTAGACTTCTCGATCAATTCCAATAGAACTTCTAACGAATGTCGGGACTTCTAACGAACTCTCAAACTCCCAACGAAATCGCGTTCTCGACTTCGGGACTTCATTTTTCTTTATGCCTTGCTATCATAGTTAATCCTGCACATATAAAAACCTTTTTTGATCTAGACAATTATTAGAAAGCTTGAATTATGTTGTCCAATATGTCATTGGTTCATCGACGCTTCGTCCGATTTTTCGACGCATCGTCCTCTCTTGCGGCCTATTGCCTAGTCGGCCAGTTGACCTCTGTAACTCCGATATCCTTGGCACAATATCTGCTCTTCTTGGCCCGATGCCCAAAACCATGGCCCGAAGCCTTCTGTCGATACATCAACCGATCCTTTGGTGTGACGTCTAATCTTCTGACATATTTTTCTCCAACCCAATATGATTCTTCCTACTTTAATTGTCTCATCTTAATCGAAGCTTTCTGTGTCACTCAAAACACAGATCAAATCATAAACTCTATCAATTAGTTTCATCATCAAAATATGAGATTCAACACACTTGACCTCCTTCACCCACTCCTAGAGATCTACAGGGATTCAGGGATATTTAATCTCCCTAGGTAACATAATTTATCTTATACGCAGTTTTAAGTTTCGTGAATTTTTTCGCACCAATCTTTACATGACGATGAACATCTTTTTGGGAAATTGGAGATTTTATTTTCTATTCTTTTGCTGCGCTTGTGATGTCGCATCTAAGATTTCCCAACAATGGTATCAGAGCCAGGTTGTTCGTGCGATATATTGGTTTTGAACTGTGTATATTGTGTTTTGGAGAAGCTTTTGATGTCAAAATTGTTGACGCAAAAGCAAGAAAGGGCAGCAACTGTTGCTGCCTTGCTATTGTCGTAGATGGCAATGCTTCCATCTATGTGCAAGCAGGCCACCTACAATGACAGCCGCAAGGCCGACCGCGTGCAGGCAGGCCCCCTACAACTGCGTCCGCAAGCATGGCTACAGGCATGACGACCACTTGCGCGCGCACTACGCCTGCGAGTGCTAGACCCGCGGGCGTTGGCGGTGCCTGTGGATGTTGGGCTCACGCGTGAGCCACCAATAGCGACGGCAGCGAGCCCTAGCAGGCGGTGCTGGCCAACTGGTGCGGCGTCGCCCATAGGGCAACGGCGCCTACGGCCACAACACCCACGTGTAGCGGCACCTATGGCCGCTACGCCTGTGTGCAGTGGCACCTGCGGGTGCTGTGCTCGCGGGCAGAGGCGCCATGGGGCAACGGCTCCTGCGGGTGCTGCGCCCGTGGTGGCGCCCACCTGCAGGGGCAGCGCCACCCATGGGTGAGTCACCCACGGGCAAGGGCGCTACCCCCTACCCCCTGTAGTGGCCACCGCCAATAGGGTGGCGACGGTGGCAACACAACAGGGGAGAGGGTTAGGGTTTTTTGGGCAAAAGATAGTTTTGCCCCTCATAATTTGAGAAATTTCAATTCTATCCTTTGTCCAAATTATGAAAATACCCCTCAGAATTTAGAAAATTTCCTACATGTCCCTTATTTCAAAAAATATTAATTAATTAAAAGGTTTCATTGATTATTATTATTTTATTATCCAGTAGTCCTACATGATTATGATTTATACATGTGATGTATGATGTGTGGATGGATGATTATGAACCGTGTGATGTGTGTACTTGTGATTATTATTATTGGAGCCTACGAGCCTCCATTATATTTTTCATTTATTGTTGGGCCTGCGTTCCTATAATTAAGTTATAATTACATGAGGAGGCATGGCGAGAGCGTGGATGTGATAGCGGGACCCATAAGACAAACGATCGCGATACATGGAGATGCGTCGAGCTATTGACGGAATCGACGAGGACGAGATGGATGATCATAAGGCATGGAGATACACTATTGTGTATATAGATCTTGATGCAAGTGATTAGGCCCACTGGCTTGGGCCTGATCACATTAGGCTGTGGTCCATGATCATCTGGTGTAACTGCTCATGTGATGTGTGATTGTTTATACATCTACTAGATATGTATATATATATTTGCATACGATGTAGATATATATTAAATATGTATATGTGTAACATGTCATATTAGGAGACCAAATCAAAGAAACCCCTCTCTCGATAATATTAAGTAGGTAAACATGAGGCAATTATATTAACCCACGTGGTCTTCCATCGTTATAGGTAGGGACTGATTCCCGGTGTAGGTTGAGTTGGTCGTGTTGGGAAATCTTGGGGGCAACATCACATGCGCAGTGAAAGATCAAGGAAAAAACAAAATCCCTAATTTCCCAAAAGGATATTCATCGTCGTGCGAAGATTGGTGCGCATAAATCTGTGAAACAAACTGCGTATAAGATAAATTATGTTACCTAGGGAGATCGTATATCCCTGTTTCCTTACAGATCTCTAGGAGAGGATGAAGGAGGTCAAGCGTCCTCCTCTCTAGCGGTGATCCACACAGCAGGACTGTGACGACGCTCCTCAAAAAACTCCAGGCCTACTCTAAGGTGGAGAGGGGGAGAAGAATAGGAGAGGCAAGCAAAAGCTCTAGCTTATGAGGCTCTGAATCCCCCCTATTTATAGAGGCCCCCTGTCAAACCCTAATGGATCTTCCCCTAATGGGTATTGGATCTGCATCCAATTATCCAAGCCTTTTAGATTAGTGGATCAATATCCAATAATCTCTCATGGGCTTTTATTAGATCTCGTCCATGGGATCCAATAATTCAAGGGCTTATTGGATATCCAATAAGATAGGGGCTCCGGCGGATATCTCATATCCGAACCTCTACTCATCGCAATGCCTACAATATGTGTGTGACCCTCTAGGCCCAATATCGAGCTGTTCGTGAGTCATAGCTGTTAGAACTCCTTCTGGCTCAATGAATTATTATCTCTATAATAAGTCACTCGACTCATCAACTACGGATGTACTAGGCCACTACGTCGTAGTCCCCAGACGATACAGGGGAATCCAATTCATTGGACCTGTCTATCCTCAATTATCGTGTACCTATAGTCTCTCATCCATCTAATATCCCAGAGACCGTATATCGGGCATGGTGCTGTCAGACCCATAAGATTTCTACTCAAGTCTCGCTCTAATCGGATTCTCCGGGAGAACTCTTTCTCTCTCAACCCGAATGACCCTGGCCAAGGATTTGTCTAAGTAAGAATACATGGGATATTCCTCTTATGATGCCGAGAGTGAATGATCCTCTATCGACACTCAATAGCCCTCGTAAGGTCGACTGCCACTCCCAATGACTAGTTGTACTAGATCTGGGACAGCCAAACCTATAAGTCTGGTATCAAAGAGTGGAGCACTCATACAGAACATCCTTGGTGTCTCAAGTCTAAGGACCAGATACACCACTAGAATTACGAAATCGCTGTTTGACAATAAGGCACCATCAACCATCCAGTATTCCGTAAGCGGATCAATCAGTGAACTCATTCTCCAATGAGCACTTGTACTGTATCCCTAGTGTCCTCACACGAGTAGCTATGAGACCAACTGCATCCATCATATAGATGGGTATACAGCACACCAATCTATCCGGTTATCATAATGTCTCTCTCGAGTAACCTATGACCGGGATTATTCAGGATCTTTGTTTAAAGGTGAATTGGTCTCATTATCGCGATCTCATCACGATCCGATTCCCATTGCACAGATCCAAGGACATCACCATATATATACATGCATATATGCAATAGACAATATATAAAGTGATAAATGCTAAAATATAATAAGCAAAAAAAGATTCCGTGTCAAGTCACACGTGCCATCACTTACGTGATTGGCTTGCTGGGTACCTATGACTAGCAATCTCCCACTTGACCTAAAGCCAATCACCTATGTGTCTGATCCCTATCAGACCCCTGTGATGCTCAAAGACAATCTGAGATAACGGCTTTGTCAATGGATCTGCAATGTTCTCTTCGGATGGAACTCTTTCCACTACTACATCTCCTCGGGTCATGATCTCTCTAATAAGCTAGAACCTCCTCAGAACACTTCTGATGAGACCCGGGCTCCCTTATTTGAGTAATCGCCCCGTTGTTGTCGCAATATAAGGAAATCGGCTCCTTACTATCCGGCGCGACTCCCAAATCTGTGATGAACTTCTTCATCCAGACTCCCTCTTTTGTTGCATCTGCTGCAGCAATGTATTCCGCCTCTGTGGTTGAGTCAGCAGTAGTATCTTGCTTGGAACTCTTCCAGCATACTACTCCTCCATTCAAGGTGTACACATACCCCGAATTTGACTTGCTATCATCGACATCAGACTGAAAACTTGAGTCTGTGTAGCCTTCAACCTTGAGGCTACTACCTCCATATACTAATAAAAGATCCTTATTCCTTCTCAAGTATAAGGATACACTTTACTGCTTTCCAGTGCTCCAAGCCTGGATCCGCTTGATACTTGCTCGTGACACTCAAAGCATGCGCTATATCAAGCCTAGTACATAGCATGGCATATATGATATACCCTATCACTGAGGCATAAGGTATCATATCCATATTCGCCCTTTCTTCTGGAGTCTTTGGGGACATACTCCTAGAAAGCGATATCCCATGTCTCATCGGTATGAGACCTCTCTTCGAATTTTCCATACCAAACCTTTTGACAATGGTTTCTATATACCTAGATTGGGACAAGCCAAGCATCCTCTTGGATCTATCTCTATAGATCCGAATCCCCAAGATATAGGATGCTTCCCCTAAGTCCTTCATGGAGAAGTGTTTGGATAACCAAGCCTTCACTATGGATAGCATTCCTACATCATTCCCAATGATCAGGATGTCATCCACATATAACACCAAAAAGGTGATAGCGCTCCCACTTACCTTCCTGTACACACAAGGCTCATCTTCATTCTTAACGAAGTCATAAGATCTGATTGCCTCATCAAATCTTATGTTCCAACTTCGGGAAGCTTGCTTTAGTCCATAAATGGATCTAAGCAACCTGCATACCTTATCTAGGCAGTCCTTGGACACGAATCCCTCAGGTTGTATCATATACACCTCCTCATCAAGGTTCCCATTGAGGAATGCAGTTTTCACATCCATCTGCCAAATCTCTTAATCATAGTGTGCTGCAATAGCCAATAGAATTCGGATGGATTTTAGCATTGCTACGGGTGAGAAGGTTTCGTCATAGTCAACACCTTGCCTTTGATGATACCCCTTAGCCACTAGCCTTGCTTTATAGGTCTCTACCTTTCCATCTACTTCGATCTTTTTCTTAAAGATCCACTTGCAACCGATGGATATAATACCTTCGGGCGCATCAACAAGGGACCAAACCTTGTTGGAGTACATAGAATCCATATCAGAATTCATGGCTTCTTGCCACTTCCCGGAGTCTATACTCATAATAGCTTCCTCGTAGGTTTGAGGATCAATATCCTCAACATCTTCTCCTCTAATATGTCCCATATATCTCTCAGGAGGATGGGATACTCTACCGGACCTATGTAAAGTTGGAACTTATGTGTTAGGTACCTGAACAGACTCTGGCTGTAGAGTGGTGCTTGAGCTTGGTTCTCCAACCTCGCTCAACTCTATCATGCTCCCACTATCTCTACCAAGAATGTGTTCCTTCTCAAGGAACACTGCTCTCTTGGCTACAAAGACCTTTTGGTCCTCGAGATGATAGAAATAATACCCACAAGTTTCCTTGGGGTATCCCACGAACTTGCACCGCTCTATCCGCGATTCCAACTTATCGGGGTTGTATCTTTTAACGTGGGTAGGGCAGCCCCAAATCTTAACAATTTTAAGATCGGGCTTCTTCCCTTTCCATATCTCATATGGTGTAGACACTACCGACTTAGTTGGAACTCTGTTCAGAAGATAAGCTACGGTCTCTAGGGCATATCCCCAGAATGAGATGGGTAGGTCAGCGAAACTCATCATAGATCGTACCATGTCTAACAGCGTACGATTTCTCCTTTCAGACACACCATTGAGCTGAGGTGTATAAGGATGTGTCCATTGAGATAATATCCCATAGTCCTTGAGGAACTGAGTAAACTCTGTACTTAAGTACTCACCTCCTCGATCTGATTGAAGAGTTTTGATACTCTTTCCAATCTGGTTCTCCACCTCATTCTTATGCTCTTTGAATTTCTCAAAGGCCTCGGATTTGTACTTCATTAAGTACACATATCCATACCTTGAGAAATCATCAGTAAAGGTAATAAAGTAGGAGTAACCACCAATGGCATGAGTTGATATGGGTCCACATACATCACTATGTATGAGTTCCAATATCTCAGTGGCTCTTTCTCCAGTTCTACTAAATGGAGAGTTGGTCAGTTTTTCACGAAGACAAGGCTCGCAAGTTGCATATGACTTATAGTCGAATAGATCTAGATATCCATCCTTTAGCAACTTTTGAATCCTTCCCTCATGGATGTGACCTAGCCTACAATGCCACAGGTATGCACTGTTCATCTCATCTCATTTCCTCTTGGACACACTTACACTCATGATATGTGGAGTAGTATCTAACATAAATAAACCATTATACAATGTTCCTTTCGTGATGATCTCATCATCTAATAATATTGAACAACCATTGTTCTCAAAAACTAATTTATATCCACTAACTGTCAAACATGAAATGGAGATAATATTTTTGATAATAGAAGGAACAAAATAACATGCATCTAATACAATCAAAGCTCCACCAGGTAAATGTAGGGCGACCTCGCCAACGGCTATTACAACAACTTTTGCTCCATTGCCCATCTTGAGGTCCATCTCGCCTCTCTCTAGTCTCCTAGGCCTTGCCAGAACCTGCAATGAATTACATATATGATAAGCACTACCGGTATCCAATACCCATGTGTTATCATAAGAGTCTGACAAGTGGAGGCTAATCATGAATGTACCTAAAGCTTCACCAAGCTTCTGTTTCGCCTTTTCTACAAGGTACTCTTTGTAGTTTCTCTTCCAATGCCCATCTTTGCCACAGTGGAAGCACTGGCCTTTGTCCTTTGCTGGGTCTTTCTTAGCAACCTTTGCTTTTCCTAGTTTGCCCTTACCCTTTACCTTCTTAAGGGACTTTTCTACTTTTCTTTTCTTTTTGGTGTCACCAGTGTAGAGAACTGGCTTCTCTTTCCTAATAGTACTCTCTGCGTCCCTCAACATATTGAGGAGCTCTGGGAGAGTCACCTCAAGCTTATTCATATTATAATTCATTATGAACTATGAAAAGGAATCTAGTAGGGACTGAAGCACAATGTCCACACACAAGTTATCCTCTAGTACCATTCCTAGACTTGTGAGTTTCTCCATCCACTCAATCATCTTTAGGATATGATTCTGAACTGGTGTCCCCTCAGTCATCCTAGTGCGGAAGAGGCTCTTGGATATCTCATATCACTGAGTCCTTCCCTATTCCTCAAACAATTTACGAACATGTAGGAGAATGGATCTAGCATCCATCTTTTCATGTTGTCTCTGTAACTCAGGAGTCATAGAGCCCAACATATAGCACTGAGCAAGAGTGGAGTCATCAATGTACTTCACATAGCGAGCGATCTCATCCTCGCTTGCCCCTTCCTTGGGCGTAGGCATCACTGTATCAAGGACGTATACGATTTTCTCCGCCGTGAAAACAATTCTCAAGTTGCAGAGCCAATCTGTATAATTTGGACCAGTGAGGCGGTTGACATCAAGTATGCCACGTAAGGGATTTGAAAGCGACATTTTCTGAAAATAAAGATGCAGCAGGAATAAATAACATGCAGATTTTGCAAGAAATAAACTATCAAGATATGGACTTCTATCTTAATATGCTCCCACTATTTTACTAGCGAGTCACGCGACACCCTCAACACATGAAACGGAAGTCTCCGGCAGACTTCTAGTGGGGATCAGGATCCAAACAGCGTCTTAGTGTAACCTCGAGGGACTCGACCAATTACACTAAGCCCAAAAGGTAGGCAACTCTTGCCGATCACAACTCCTTGTGATTCCTGTCATGTTTGGTCTCCGAATCACCATGGTCTCGAGTGACTCGACCAACCATGATGTTCAGTTAAGTCAACACCTTCGTTACAAGATGAGTCTGATTTGATGATATACCCTCGAGGGACTCGACCAAGCATACCATACCCTTAGGTCACTGGTGACATCTCTATGTCGTAAGTAAGATAGCGAATCACGATATAGGTGAGCCTTGAGGGACTCGACCAACTCAACCTACACTGGGAATCGGTTCCTACCCATAACGATGGAAGGCCACGTGGGTCAATCTAATTGCCTCATGTTTACCGACTTAATATTATCGAGAGAGATGTTTCTATGATTTGGTCTCCTAATATGACATGTCACACATATACATATTTAATATATATCTACATCGCATGCAAATATATATACATATCTAGTATGTGTATAATCAATCACACCAGATGATCATGGACCACAACCTAATGTGATCAGGCCCGAGCCAATAGGCCTAATCACTCACATCAAGATCTATGTGTGCAACGGTGCATCTTCATGCCTTGTGATCGTCCATCTCGTCTTCGTCGGTTCCGTCGACATCTCGATGCATCTCCATGCATCGCGATTGATCGTCTCGTGGGTCCTGCTATCGCATCCACGCTCCCGCTGTGCCTCCTCATGTGATTACAACTTAATCATAGGCACACAGGCCCATTAATAAACGAGAAATATAATGGAGGCTCGCAGGCCCCAATAATAATAATCACAAGTACACACATCACACGGTCCATGATCATCCGTCTACACATCATACATCACATATATAAATCATTATCATGTAGGACTACTAGATAATAATGAAAATAATAATCAACTAAACCTTTTAATTAATTAATATTTTCTGAAATCAGGGACATGTAGGAAATTTTCTGAATTTTGAAGGGGTATTTTCGTAGTTTGGTCAAAGGATAGAAATTGAAAATTTGGAAATTCATAGGGGTAAAACTATCTTTTGTCCAAAAAACCCTAACCCCTTCTCTCCCTTTCTGCTGCTGCCGCCGCTGCCACCCTATTAGCGGCAACCTGTGCGGCGGAGGGCAGGACGCTGCCCTCGCTTGCGGGCGGTGTGCTTGCGGGTGGCGCCCCCGCTAGCGGGCGCCCTAGTGGGCAGCGCTATCCACCACAGCACCCGCAAGGGCCGCAGCGCCCATAGGTGCCTTTGCCGCGCGGTGCCTCTGCCCGCGGGCGGAGTCGCACCAGTAGGCCAGCGTCGCCCGCTGGGGCTTGCTGCTGCCGCTACTAGCGGGTTGCGCGCGGGCCCAGCATCGGTTGGCGCCGCCTGCGCTTGCGGGTCCAGCACCCGTAGGCGCCGTCCTTGCGCGCAGGCGCAGTGCCCGCGCGCAGGTGCCTGTGCATGCGCCGGCGCTGCGCTGCCTGCGGTTGCACGCACGTAGATCGAGGGCAACAACAGTTGCTGCCCTTTCTCGCTTTTGCGTCAACAATTTTGACATCAAAATTCTTCCTAAACACAACACACGCAGTTCAAAAACAAATCATTCGCATGAACAACCTGGCTTTGATACCACTATTGGGAAATCTTGGGGGCGACATCACATGCGCAGCGGAAGATCAAGAAAAATAAAATCCCCAATTTCCCAAAAGGCTGTTCATCGTCGTGCGAAGATTGGTGCATAGAAATCCGTGAAACAAACTGCATATAAGATAAATTATGTTACCTAGGGAGATCGTATATCCCTGTGTCCTTGTAGATCTCTAGGAGAGGATGAAGGAGGTTAAGCGTTCTCCTCTCTAGTGGTGATCCACACAGTAGGGCTGCAACGACGCTCCTAAAAAAACTCCAGGCCTACTCTGAGGTGGAGATGGGGAGGAGAATAGGAGAGGCAAGTAAAGGCTCTAGCCTATGAGGCTCTGAATCCCTCCTATTTATAGAGGCCCCATGTCAAACCCTAATGGATCCTCCCCTAATGGGTATTGGATCTGCGTCCAATTATCCAAGACCTTTTAGATTAGTGGATCAACATCAAATAATCTCTCATGGGCTTTTATTGGATCTCGTCCATGGGATCCAATAATTCAGGGGTTTATTGGATATCCAATAAGATAGGGGCTCCGACGGATATCTCATATCCGAACCTCTACTCATCGCAACGCCTACCATATGTGTGTGACCCTCTAGGCCTAATATCGAGCTAGTAGTGAGTCATAGCTGTCAGAACTCTTTTTGGCTTAGTGAATTATTATCTCTATAATAATTCACTCGACTCATCGACTACGGACGTACTAGGCCACTACGCCGTAGTCCCCAGACGATACAAGGGAATCCAATCCATTGGACCTGTCTGTCTTTAGTTACCGTGTACCTATAGTCTCTCATCCATCTAATATCCTAGAGACCGTATATCGGGCATGGTGCTGTCAGACCCATACGATTTCTACTCGAGTCTCGCTCTAATTGGATTCTTCGGGAGAACTCTTTCTCTCTCAACCCGAATGACCCTGGCTAGGGATTTGTCTGAGCAAGAACACATAGGATATTCCTCTCATGACGCCGAGAGTGAGTGATCCTCTATCGACACTCAATAGCCCTCGTAAGGTCGACTACCACTCCCAATGACCAGCTGTACTAGATTTGGGACAGCCAAACCTATAAGTCTGGTATCAAAGAGTGGAGCACTCATACAGGACATCCTTGGTGTCTCAAGTCTAAGGACCAAATACACCACTAGAACTACAGAATCGCTCTCTGACAATAAGGTATCATCAACCATCCAGTATTCCGTAAGCGGATCAATCAGTGAACTCATTCTCCAATGAGCACCTATGACTAGCAGGTCGAGTCACTCGAGACCATAGTGAATTGGAGACTGAACAGGATAGGAATCATAAGGAATTGTGATTGGCAAGAGTTGCCTACCTTTCGGGCTTAGTGTGATTAGTTGAGTCCCTCGAGGTTACACTAAGACGCTGATTGGATCTTGATCCTCACTAGAAGTCTACTGGAGACTTCCATTTCATGTGCTGAGGGTGTCGCGTGACTCACTGGTAAAATAGTGGGAGCAAATTAAGATAGAAATCCATATCTTGATTATTTATTTTTTGTAAAATTTATATGTTATTTATTCTTGCTACATCTTTATTTTCAGAAAGTATCGCTTTCAAATCCCTTATGTGACATACTTGATGTCAACCGCCTCACTAGTCCAAATTATATGGATTGGCTCCGTAACTTAAGAATGTTCTCATGGTGGAGAAAATTGCATACATCCTTGATATAGTGATACCTACACCCGAGGAAGGGGCAAGCAAGGATAAGATCACTCGCTACATGAAGTACATTAATGACTTTACTCTTGCTCAGTGTTATATGCTAGGATCCATGACTCCTGAGTTACAAAGACAATATGAAATGATGGATGTCAGATCTAGTCTTCTATATATTGGCAAACTGTTTGAGAAACAAGGAAGGACTCAGCGATATGAGATATCCAAGAGCCTCTTCCGGGGTAGGATGACTAAGGGGACACTGGTTCATACCATGTCCTAAAGATGATTGAGTGGATATAGAAACTCACAGGTTTAGGAATGGTCCTAGAGGATAACCTGTGTGTGGACATTGTGCTTCAGTCCCTATAAGATTCCTTTTTACTGTTCATAATGAATTTTAATATAAATAAACTTGAGATGACTCTCCCAGAGCTCCTCAATATGTTGAGGGAGGCAGAGAGCACTATAAAGAAAGAGAAACTAGTTCTCTACACTAGTGAGACCGGAAAGAAAAAGAAAGAAGAAAAGTCCCTTAAGAAAGGCATGGGCAAGGATAGACCAAGTAAAGCAAAGATTGCTAAGAAAGATCCGGCAAAGGACAAAGGCCAGTGCTCCCACTATGGCAAAGATAGGCACTAGAAGAGGAACTTCAAAGAGTACCTTGCAAAGAGGGCGAAATAGAAGCTTAGAGAAGCTTCAGGTACATTCATGATCAATCTCTATTTGTCAGACTCTTATGATAACATATGGGTATTGGATATCGGTAGTGCTTATCATATTTGCAATTCGTTGCAGGTTCTGGCAAGGCCTATGAGATTGGCAAGATGCGTGATGGACCTCAAGATGGGCAATGGAGCAAAAATTGCTATAGTAGCTGTTGGCGAGGTTGATGGGGATATAATACGGAATAACCTTTATATATGAACAAGTACTAGAAGACCATAATACGCAGCGGAATTAAATGGAAGCACAATCAAATGAAACACCAAGATATACGTGGAAAACCCCTCCAATGTGAAGGGTAAAAACCATGGGGCAAACTAGAGATAATCCACTATGAGAATAATGAATATACAAATCTCAATCTCTTACCCTAAACCCTAGCAACAATCATAAGAGAATAACTGGGATACAAGGATCACGTCATTGCCCACAATATCTAAAACCTCCCCAAGTAATCACAGCAAGAGTCTACTGTAGATTTGATCTAACTTGAGATGAGAATACTGCTAGATGATTGAGAACAGTCTCTCTACGTTGTCCTTGTCTTCTTCCCTTTCTTTCTCTTTGCTTTTCTGCCCTTTTCTTCTCCTCTTTGGTGCTGCCAAGATTATTGCTTGCTGCCCTCGTTGCTGCCCTTTTATAGCCTCTTTTCTACTCCTAAAACGCAGCCACCACACCCCCCTAATGTTAATTAGGGTTAGGTTAAGAGGGGGTGTGGGCTGTGGGCTGATTCAGCCCACATTGGGCTGAATTTGGGCTGTCAGCCCAACAACCTCCCCCTTCAGCCCATGAGGGAGGCTATCTCATGACTTATCAATGTGAAGCCATGCCGACCAGCTGTCGGCATATCTCCTATCTTTCTTTTGGTAAAGTCTTTGTCAACATGTCTGCTCCGTTGTCATCTATGTGAATTTTCTGAAGTTGTAACTGCTTCTCTTCAAATACATTTCGAATCCAGTGGTATCTGACATCTATATGCTTTGACTTGGAATGAAACATTGGGTTCTTATATAAATGGATGGCACTCTAGCTGTCACAATGCACCACATAATTTTCCTGTTTCAGCCCCAATTCTTGTAAAAATTCTTTCATCCATAACATTTCTTTGCATACCTCTGTAACAACAATATATTCTGCTTCTGTGGTGGAGAGAGCAATATACCTTTGCAACCTGGATTGCCATGACACAACTCCCCCTGCAAAAGTAAGTATATAACCTGAAGT
Source organism: Musa balbisiana (assembly GCA_004837865.1). Classification (NCBI taxonomy): domain Eukaryota; kingdom Viridiplantae; phylum Streptophyta; class Magnoliopsida; order Zingiberales; family Musaceae; genus Musa; species Musa balbisiana. Next base: position 41,396,266 of record CM017188.1, on the reverse strand, counting down.
AGACTTCCTCGTATCTATATCTCTTGCCATATCTGTATCTGTGTAATCTATCAACACAGGTGGTCCACCTCCAAAGCTTAAACAAACCTTAGAGCTCCCTCTAAGATATCTAAAAATCCACTTCACTGCTGCCCAGTGCTCTTTACCTGGATTTGCAAGAAATCTGCTAGTAACACCAACTACATATGCAATGTCCGGCCTCGTACATACCATTGCATACATTAAACTTCCAACTACTGAAGAATAAGGAACCTTTTGCATTTTCTCCTTCTCCTCATCACTTGACGGACTCTATTCTGAGCACAACTTGAAGTGACCTGCAAGAGGAGAACCAACTGGTTTTGCATTGCTCATACTGAATCTTTCTAATACCTTCTCGATGTATTTCTCCTGTGACAACCAAATCTTCATATTTTTCTTATCACAAAAAATCTGCATACCCAGTATTTGCTTTGCTGGCCCTATGTCTTTCATTGCAAAAGACTCACTCAGTTCATTCTTCAACTTGTCAATGTTAGACATATCTTTCCCAAGAATAAGCATGTCATCAACATAAAGTAAGAGAATAATAAAATCATCACCAAACCATTTGATATACACACAATGATCTGAAGCTGTTCTTTTGTATCCATTTTCTATCATAAATGAATCAAACTTTCTGTACCACTGCCTTGGAGCTTGCTTCAGCCCATACAAGCTCTTCTTCAACTTGCAGACAAAGTTCTCTTTACCTTTGACTTTGAAGCCTTCTGGTTGCTCCATATAAATTTCCTCCTCCAAATCCCCATGAAGGAAAGCTGTCTTCACATCTAACTGCTCAACCTCCAAGTCCTGGCTAGCAGCAATACCAAGAGCAACACGAATAGAAGACATTTTAACAATAGGAGAAAATATCTCTTCAAAGTCAATATCTTTCTTTTGACCAAAGCCTTTTACAACCAATCTAGCTTTGTACATTGGTTGAGAACAATATTCTTGAGTCTTCAACCTGAAAACCCACTTGTTCTTCAAGGCCTTCATTCCATTTGGTAGCAATACCAAATCATAAGTGTGGTTCTTCTGAAGAGCATCCATCTCTTCCTGCATAGCAACTAACCACTTCTCTTTCTGCTCACTTTCAACTGCTTCCTGGTAACACTCTGATTCACCTGCATCAGTAAGCATCACATACTCATCTGTAGAGTATCTTTTGGAAGGTTGACGTTGTCTAGAAGATCTTCTCAACTGAGGTTTTGTTGGAACTTGCTCTCCAACTTCTTCTTGCTCAACATGTCCTGCAGGTAGATCAACATTAGGCTCTACACTATCTTCCTGCACATCTCCCCCATCACCTTGATATGCTGGAGGAATAACTGGGTCACAATCTGCTAATCCTTCTGCAGAAGTCTTGGCCGGTGTCTTCTTCTTCGAATCTTCAAAGATTTGATCCTCAAAGAAAACTACATCTCTGCTTCTGAACACCTTCTGCTTTTCTGGATCCCAAAGCCTGTAACCAAACTGATCATGTGAGTAACCAAGAAAAATACATTCTTTAGACTTACCATCCAGCTTGGACCTCTCATTGTCTGGAACATGTGCAAATGCATGACAACCAAACACTCTCAAATGCCTATAGGAAACATCTTTTCCTGACCATATATGCTCTGCAACATCACCATCTAGGGTTGTACATCGTGATAAGTTGATCACATCAACTGTAGTCCTCAAAGTCTCATCCCAAAACCTTTTGGGTAGCTTGGCCTATGAAAGCATACATCTGATCTTTTCCATGATGGTGCGGTTCATCCTCTCTGCAATAGCATTATGCTGAGGTGTACTAGGAACTGTCATCTCATGTTGGATCCCATGTGACCTGCAATAATCATTAAATAATCCTATATACTCACCACCATTATCTGACCTTATACATTTCAATTTCCTTTCTGTCTCCCTTTCAACCCTAGCATAAAACTCTTTGAAGACATTTATCACCTGATCTTTGGTCTTCAAAACATAGGCCCAAACTTTTCTGGAAAAATCATCTATAAAAGTGACAAAATAAAGTGCATCACTTATACCAATAACATCAACAGATCCACCAGGAGTTTTTGTCCTCAAAGGACCACATACATCTGTATAAATACGGTCTAAGGCATGCATTTTTCTAGACAAAGCAGGACTAGCAAATAAAACTCTATGTTGTTTACCAGCCAAACAATCAATACAAGGGTTTAGATGTATACCTCTGAGATCTGGTAATACCTCTCTCTTGGAAAGAGCTTGCAGCCCCTTCTCGCTCATGTGTCCTAGTCGCCTATGCCACAACTCCATGCTGAAGTCTTTCTCTGTAGCATTTAACTGCTCGCCATAAGCTTTAACCTGCAACCTGTACAAAGTATGACATTTCTTTCCACTAGCTATAATAAGAGAACCCTTACTGAGCTTTCATTGCCCACTATGAAATCTGCTATCATAGTCTTCATCATCTAGTCTTCCAATTGAAATTAAATTCAGTCTCAAGTCAACCACATGCCTCACATCCTTAAGGACCAACTTGCAGCTAAGGTTGGTCTTTAAATGGATATCACCCATGCCAATGATGTCTGCTGTGCCATAGTTACTCATCTTCACAACACCAAAATTTCCAGACCTGTATATAGAAAAAAACTCCCTCCGTGGTGTAGCATGATAAGAAGCACCTATGTCAATCACCCACTCAAGATCCTGACACACACAAGAAAACATATCATTAGAAGGAGACAAAATCAAATAATCACCACCCTGCACTATAGCTGTAGTATTATCTTTTAACTCTGTAGACTCCACTTCTTTTCCCTTTTTCTTGCTCTTCTTAGGTTGCTTACATTGGTTCTTGTAATGTCCTTTCTCACCACAGTTATAGCAAACAACATCTTTTCTTGATCTTGACTTGCTCCTACCCATGCGTGAACTGCTTCTAAACTTTGACATTCCTCTATTCTCTGAGATAAGTGCCTGTGAATCATTCTGAGATGTTGCTGAACTCTTTCTTCTCAACTCCTCATTCAACAAACTGCTTGTTACTTGATTCATAGTGACAACACTATTTGGCACAGAATTACTAAGGGAAACCACTAATGTCTCCCAACTTTCTGGTAATGAACTAAGAAGTAACAATGCCTGCAACTCATCATCAAGAGACATTTTCATAGAAGATAACTGGTTAATAATACTCTGCATTTCATTCAAATGCTCAGCAATAGAAGCACCCTCTCTATATTTTAGGTTCACAAGTTTTCTGATCAAAAAAGCTTTGTTGCCAGCTGTTTTTCTTTCATAGAGACTTTCCAACTTTTTCCAAAGAGAATATGCAGAAATTTCAGTAGAAACATGGTGAAAGACACTATCTTCAAACCACTGTCGAATAAACCCAATTGTTTTTCGATCTAACCTCTTCCACTCATCATCTGTCATAGTTGTGGGTTTTGCACTATCCCCCTGCAAAGGTTCATACAAATCTTTGCAATACAAGAGATCTTCCATTCTTGGTTTTCATATCATCCAATTATTTCCATTTAAACTAATCATGCGAGAAACATTACTGGCCTCCATGTTCAAATACAAATTAAATCACTACAACCCTGCTCTGATACTAGTTGATGGGGATATAATGCGGAATAACCTTTATATATGAACAAGTACTAGAAGACCATAATACGCAGCGGAATTAAATGGAAGCACAATCAAATGAAACACCAAGATATACGTGGAAAACCCCTCCAATGTGAAGGGTAAAAACCACGGGGCAAACTAGAGATAATCCACTATGAGAATAATGAATATACAAATCTCAATCCTTTGCCCTAAACCCTAGCAACAATCACAAGAGAATAACTGGGATACAAGGATCACGTCATTGCCCATAATATCTAAAACCTCCCCAAGTAATCACAGCAAGAGTCTACTATAGATTTGATCTAACCTGAGATGAGAACACTACTAGATGATTGAGAACAGTCTCTCTGCGTTGTCCTTGTCTTCTTCCCTTTCTTTCGCTTTGCTTTTCTGCCCTTTTCTTCTCCTCTTTGGTGCTGCCAAGATTATTGCTTGCTGCCCTTGTTGCTGCCCTTTTATAGCCTCTTTTCTACTCTTAAAATGCAGCCACCACACCCCCCTAATGTTAATTAGGGTTAGGTTAAGAGGGGGTGTGGGCTGTGGGCTGATTCAGCCCACATTGGGCTGAATTTGGGCTGTCAGCCCAACAGAGGTCACCATACATCTATCTGGTGGAGCTATTATTGCATTAGATGCATGTTATTTTGTTCCTTCTATTATCAAAACCATTATTTCCATTTCATGTATGATAGTTAGTGGATATAAATTAGGTTTTGAGAACAATGGTTATTCAATATTATTAGATGATGAGATCATCATGAAAGGCACATTGCATAATGATTTATTTATGCTAAACACTACTCCACATATCATGAATGTAAGTGTGTCTAAGAGGAAATGAGATAAGGTGAATAGTGCATACTTGTAGGTTAGGTCACATCCATGATAGAAGGATTCAAAAGTTGCTAAAGAATGGATATCTAGATCCATTCGACTATGAGTTATATGCAACTTGTGAGCCTTGCCTTTGTGAAAAACTGACCAACTCTCCATTTAGTGAAACTGGAGAGAGAGCCACTAAGCTGTTGGAACTTATACATAGTGATGTATGTGGACCCATGTCAACTCATGCCATTGGTGGTTGCTCCTACTTCATTAACTTTACTAATGATTTCTCAAGATATGGATATGTATACTTAATAAAGTACAAGTCCGAGGCCTTTAAGAAATTTAAAGAGTATAAGAATGAGTAGAGAACGAGACTGGAAAGAATATCAAGACTCTTCGATCAAACTGAGGAGGTGAGTACTTAAGTACAGAGTTTACTCAGTTCCTTAAGAACCATAGGATATTATCCCAATGGACACCTCCTTATACACCTCAGCTCATTGGTGTGTTTGAAAGGAGTAATCGTACGCTATTAGACATGGCATGGACCATGATGAGTTTCGCTGACCTACCCATCTCATTTTGGGGATATGTCCTAAAGACCGCAGCTTGCCTTCTGAACAGAGTTTCAACTAAGTCGGTAGTGTCTACACCATATAAGATATGGAAAGAGAAGAAGCCCGATCTTAATGTTGTTAAGATTTGGGGCTGCCCTGCCCACGTTAAAAGACACAACCCCGATAAGTTGGAATCAAGGATGAAGCGGTGCAAGTTCGTGGGATACCCTAAGGAAACTTATGGGTATTATTTCTATCATCTCGAGGACCAAGAGATCTTTGTAGCTAAGAGAGCATATCACATCCTAGATTTTTTCTTTTCTTTTTTTTCCATACACTCAAGCTAAATAGATAAACATCACTTTATTCATCATTTATAATCATTTATTAAAATTTATTTGTTCATCAAATTTCAAATAGAAAAGTAAACATAGTGATGTTAACTTCAAGAATCATCCAAGTAGCTCTACCTAGCGGTAGAGGAAGGTCCGCTCTCCACTGGAATCTGACTTAGTACTAGAGGGAGGTTGCTTTGAAAGTCAAAAACAAAGAAAATTCAGCAACGCTGAGTAGGAACCCCAAAAGTCAAATCAAAATGAATACATGATCAAAATGTAATCAATCATCCCATTGGCGTATATCAAATACCCGAAGGAGCACCCCCCCAACAGCGGATGGAGAGGCTTTATCCTACGGGATGAGTTTGTGTTCTCCCAACAGCGGATGGAGGCAAACTCATGTCGCACTCCCAACAGCGGATGGAGTGGTGTCCCACACCCGTTAAAGTGGGGACACGTTCCTCCCAACAGCAGATGGAGGTACCGTTTAGCCGCTACGTCTAACGGCCCGCTAATCCCCGAAGGGAATCGCCCTACCTGCTCTCAGTAGGGAAATAATATAGTCTCACATTAGTCATGCCCATTTCGGGATGAAATAACATATTTAAAATATCTCTTTCAAAGATCATCAATATCGAATAATACAAATTGGCCCTCAATTGACTTGAACTCTAGTTCAATCGATTCAATTGAACTCAATTTACTAGAACCTAACTGAACCGATCTCTAATCCTTATTTAACTGGTCTGGAACCATCCTAGACTAGTATAATTTGGACTAGATTAAGTTCAATTTAGGTTAAACTAACTTGAATAAGTTAATCAATTCGGAATCACCCTGAATTGATCTAGACTAATCAAGCCTAGTTTAGTTCAATCAATATTTGGGCTCAAAACCAACAATAATGTTGGGCTAGATTGAGCCAACTCATCTACCGATTATGTGCATTATACATGACTGAGCATGCATCATATAAAGCTGGCCCAACCCTGGCCCATGAACTGGTCACATGCATCGCATGTGACCGCCCATGATGGTTGGGCTAGGTTAGCCTACAGGCTTGACCAGTGGGGTGGGCCTAGCCTGTGAGTAATTTCATTCCAATATCTAATTTCATATCGCAGAATATACGCATTAACAATATAAATAGAAACATAATAATGCATTAAAAGATAAATAAGGAAAAAAGCTTTAATACAAGGAATTAACATTCTAAATTTGAATAGAAATCATAACACATTAAAAGATAGACTAGGAAATAAGTTTTAATGAAAGGAAATAACCTTCTAAATTCAAATAGAAATCATGATTTCAACATATATAAAATTTCAACATATCCTAATCAAATTTTAAATCATTCAGAATAACATGTTTTAAATTTCAGATCAAAGAATATCGAAAAAAGATTTTTGATAATATATTTCAATCTAATAAGATTTTAATCCAGATAAGATTAAAGATGACTGTAATGCCAGAAAATATCATATAAAACATATGAATTTTTAACATATTTAAATCCATAATAAAAACCTTAATCATGGCTCATAGAACATTATAAAAACTTTAACTAATTACTTTAATCCAATAATAAAAATTTTGACATTTAAAGGATTGATACATATTTTTCGAACTACAAAACTTTTCGCATTTAAAGAATCAAAATAAAAACTAAAACTTTTATATTCAAGAAAAGTACGGAAACCTACCTCTTGTCAGTAAGATGTAACTCCTCGTTCCTCCCGCTGTTAGGCTCGACTAAGTGAGGAACGAATGAGAGAAATCCCTCCCCTTAAATAGGAGGAGGTGAGCCTCCATTAAAGGAAATATATTTTCATTTTTATATTTATTTAATATAAATTGTTTCCATTTAATATACTAGCAAATATGATATCATCCTATTTGGAATGCTTAATAGTTATTTCCTTAATTCGTATTAACAAACAAGGAAATAGATTAAGATTTCCTTAAATTACAATGACAAGGAACGAAAGAAAATCAATTTCTAACTTAAATATTTGATGTGATTACATTTCTCCCCTCCTATAGGAAATTTGGTCCCCAAATTTAGCTTACCTTAATAGAATAGATGAGGATATTGCTCTTGCATATCTTCTTCTCTTTCCCACGTTGCCTCTTGGTCCGAATGGTGTTGCCAACAAATCTTTACCAAAGGTATAATTTTGTTCCTTAGAACATGTTCTTTCCTTTCCAAGATCTGGGTTGGTTGTTCTCCAAAAGTAGCATCATCTCTTAGTTGTAGAGGTTGGTAAGATATGATATGTGATGGATCCCGAATATATCTTCG
>CM017188.1:41371804-41387372 GCA_004837865.1 Musa balbisiana | reverse complement strand
CACTCTCAAACGTCATGAAGAGGAAGCTCCCATGTGTTCTGCCAGGACAAATCCTAGTTAGGGTCATTGGATGGAGATAGAAAGAATTCTCTAGGAGAATCCGACTTAGAGTGAGACTCGAGTAGAAACATGAGAGTCTAACAGCACCATACCCGGTAACGTCTTTGGGATATTAGATAGATGGGGATATAGGTATATTGGTAACTGAGGACAAACGGTCCAATGGAAGATCGGAAGAGCACTAGTGTCAATTTCTTCTTCAATTCTTGAAAACTTTGTTAACATTTATCATCCCACATGAACTTTATATTCTTTTGTGTCAACCTAGTCAATGGTGTTGCTATTTTTACAAAGCCTTCTACGAATCTTCTATAGTATCCGGCCAAACCTAAGAAGCTTCTAATCTCTGAAACATTAGAAGGCTACTTCCATTTTAACACAGCCTCAATCTTATGAGGGTCAACAGATATACCAGCACTTGAAATTACATGACCAAGAAACATAATTACATTAAGCCAGAAATTGCACTTGCTTAATTTGGCATATAATTTCTCTTGCCTTAGGACTTCCAGAACTATCTTAAGATGGTGTTCATGCTCTGCTATGCTTTTGGAGTAGATCAAGATATCATCAATGAACACAATTACAAATTTATCAAGATAAGGGTGGAACACCCTATTCATAAGATCCATGAAGGCAGCTGGTGCATTTGTGAGTCCAAAAGGCATTACTAAGAATTCATAATGACAATATCTTGTTCTAAAGTAGTTTTCTGTATGTCTCCTTCCCTTATCTTCAGTTGATGATACCCAGATCTCAAATCAATTTTTGAGTATACCTGAGTACCTTGAAGTTGATCAAATAGGTCATCTATTCGGGGAAGGGGATATTTATTCTTTATGGTCATTTGGTTGAGTTGTCTATAATCAATGCATAGTCGCATAGATCCATCTTTCTTCTTCACAAATAGGACAGGGGCACCCCAAGGTGATACACTGGATCGAATAAAACCCTTGTCCAAAAGCTCTTGGATTTGTTTTTTTAACTCCTCCAACTCAATTGGTGCCATTCTATACGGAGGTTTAGAAAAAGGTGCAGTGCCAAGTAGAAGATCAATTGTAAATTCAATCTGTCTATTTGGTGGTAGTGCAAGTAGATCTTCAGGAAAAAAATTTGGAAAATCCCATACAATGGGGATGTCCTTTAATACTGGCTTCTTAGATTCTTCTCCAGAAATAAAGGCCAAGTATTCCTGGCATCCTTTGAGTAATAGTTGGGTAGCACTCAAAGCTGAAATAATAGAAGGGAACTTTTCTTGAATCCCAATGAACTTGAAAGATGGTTCATCTAGGGGTGAGAAAGTAACAGTCTTCCGGAAACAATCGACACTTGCATAGTATGTTGAGAGCCAGTCTATACCCAAGATAGCATCGAAATCTTGAAATTCTAGTAGAATAAGATATACTAGCAAATCATGACTTTCAATAGTAATAACACAGTTTCTATATATCTGATCAACTATCAAGGAGTTTCCAACTGGTGTTACTACCATTAATGCATTACTCATTGTCTCACGATTCCTATACAATTTCATACCAAAATATGGTGATATAAAAGAATGCGTAGAACCAGAATCTATAAGAACAAATGCTGGTATACCACAAAGTGTGATGATACCTTTAATAATTGATCCCGAGGCTTCAGCATCTTTTTGAGTTAGTGCGTAGACTCTTGCCTGTCCTCCCTCTTTGGGTCCTGGCTGTTGCTGTCCAGTTGTTTGAGGTGGAGCTCGGCGTTGATTTTGCTTCCGAGGGTAATCCTTCGGCATGCGCCCCGGTCATTGACAATAAAAACATACACGTTGTCCCATAGGGCATGAAGTAGAAACATGATCTATCTTCCCACAGAAATAACACCTTATGACGACTTGATTGTTAGGAGCTCTTGCTTGTTGATGTCCAAATTGTTTGCCTTTGCCTTTTTTTGAGGATCCAAAATGTGATCCCCCATACGTAGATGGTGCAGCACTAAAAGGTCGCTTTCGATCCTTTGCTTGTTGTAATTCATTATCCAATTTCTCTACCACTAAAGCTCGATTTAACACTTCAGCATAGGTTCGTAAAATTAGTACTACAATGGACTTTCTAATTGATGATCGAAGTCCCCTCTCAAAATGACGAGCTCTTTAACTTTCATTGAAAGCAATATGTGGAGAGAACTGGGCCAACTCAGTAAAATAATGATCATATTCCATTATAGTTCTACTTCCTTGGTGGATGCTAAGGAACTCTTGTTGTTTCTCAAAGCGAACTAAATCAGGAAAGAACTGCTCATAAAATGCATCCTTAAACTTCTCCCAAGTTACCACATTACCTCTAGCCGCTAACATCCTCCTTTTTGAGGTCCATCAAGTGTCTGCCTTCCCTTCCAAAATGAAAGAAGCAAAAGGCACCTTCTGATTTTCCCTACATTCAATAGCTTCAAATGTCTTCTCCACTTGACGAATCCAACGTTCAACAAAGATTGGATCTGGTTTGCCCTCAAAAACTGGTGGTCCCAATCTCTTAAAGTGATCTAAGGTATTATTTCTGCCCTGTGGAATTTCATCTCGCTCCTCTTGACGCTCAAGTATCCTCTAATAGCATCGAGGACTCCGTGTACATTATCTTGAGCATTGACGGGTGCTGGGGCATGGGGGGCATTCTGCGAAGTCGAAAAAGCTGGCTTATAATCAGTGACAAGTGTATGTGAGGATTGGGTTTGCTCTACGATGCGTGGAGCTTCCAAGTTATTATTTATTTGAACACCTCTCCGAGTTCGTACACCAGTAGCATTACGACCATGAGCACCCCGAGTGACAGGACCACTAATATCTGGAATTGGCTCCATTACTCCAATAATAGGTTAAAGATAATAATTGGTTAGAGTCAATCAAGGGACCTAATAAACCTACAGGCCCTAGACCATGCTTTGATACCATAAAAGATGTCACATCCTGGATTTTTTTTTTCTTTTTTTTCTACACACTCAAGCTAAATAGATAAACATCACTTTATTCATCATTTATAATCATTTATTACAATTTATTTGTTCATCAAATTTTAAATAGAAAAGTAAACATAGTGATGTTAACTTCAAGAATCATCCAAGTAGCTCTACCTAGCGATAGAGGAAGGTCCGCTCTCTACTGGAATCCAACTTAGTACTAGAGGGAGGCTGCTCGAAAAGTCAAAAACAAAGAAAATTCAACAACACTAAATAGGAACCCCAAAAGTAAAATCAAAATGAATACATGATCAAAATTTAATCAATCATCCCATTGGCGTATATCAAATACCCGAAGGAGCACTCCCCCAACAATGGATGAAGAGGCTTTATCCTACGGGATGAGTTTGTGTTCTCCGAACAGCGGATGGAGGCAAACTCATGTCGCACTCCCAACAGCGGATGGAGTGGTGTCCAACACCCACCAAAGTGGGGACACGTTTCTCCCAACAGCAGATGGAGAAACCGTTTAGCCGTCACGTCTGACGGCCCGCTAATCCCTAAAGGGAATCGCCCTACTTGCTCTCAACAGAGAAATAATATAGTCTCACACAAGTCATGTTCATTTTGGGATGAAATAACATATTTAAAATATCTCTTTCAAATATTATCAATATTAAATAATACAAATTGGCCCTCAATTGACTTGAACTCTAGTTCAATCGATTCAATTGAACTCAATTTACTAGAACCTAACTAAACCGATCTTTATCCTTATTTAACTGGTCTGGAACCACCCTAGACTAGTATAATTTGGACTAGATTAAGTTCAATTTAGGTTAAACTAACTTGAATAAGTCAATTAATTCGGAATCACCCTGAATTGATCCAGACTAATCAAGCCTAGTTTAGTTCAATCAATATTTGGGCTCAAAACCAACAACAATGTTCGCCTAGATTGAGTCAGCCCATCTACTGATCATGTGCATTATACATGACTGAGCATGCATCTTACAAAGCTGGCCCAACCCTAGCCCATGGACCGGTCACATGCGTCGCATGTGACCACCCATGATGGTTGGGCTGGGTTAGCCTATAGGCCTGACTCGTGGGGTGGGCCTAACCTGTGAGTAACTTCATCCAATATCTACTTTCATATCACAGATTCGGATTAACAATATAAATATACAAATTGGCCCTCAATTGACTTGAACTCTAGTTCAATCGATTCAATTGAACTCAATTACTAGAACCTAACTAAACCGATCTTTAATCCTTATTTAACTGGTCTGGAACCACCCTAGACTAGTATAATTTGGACTAGATTAAGTTCAATTTAGGTTAAACTAACTTGAATAAGTCAATTAATTCGGAATCACCCTGAATTGATCCAGACTAATCAAGCCTAGTTTAGTTCAATCAATATTTGGGCTCAAAACCAACAACAATGTTCGCCTAGATTGAGTCAGCCCATCTACTGATCATGTGCATTATACAGGACTGAGCATGCATCTTACAAAGCTGGCCCAACCCTAGCCCATGGACCGGTCACATGCGTCGCATGTGACCACCCATGATGGTTGGGCTGGGTTAGCCTATAGGCCTGACTCGTGGGGTGGGCCTAACCTGTGAGTAATTCATCCAATATCTACTTTCATATCACAGATTCGGATTAACAATATAAATATACAAATTGGCCCTCAATTGACTTGAACTCTAGTTCAATCGATTCAATTGAACTCAATTACTAGAACCTAACTAAACCGATCTTTAATCCTTATTTAACTGGTCTGGAACCACCCTAGACTAGTATAATTTGGACTAGATTAAGTTCAATTTAGGTTAAACTAACTTGAATAAGTCAATTAATTCGGAATCACCCTGAATTGATCCAGACTAATCAAGCCTAGTTTAGTTCAATCAATATTTGGGCTCAAAACCAACAACAATGTTCGCCTAGATTGAGTCAGCCCATCTACTGATCATGTGCATTATACAGGACTGAGCATGCATCTTACAAAGCTGGCCCAACCCTAGCCCATGGACCGGTCACATGCGTCGCATGTGACCACCCATGATGGTTGGGCTGGGTTAGCCTATAGGCCTGACTCGTGGGGTGGGCCTAACCTGTGAGTAACTTCATTCCAATATCTAATTTCATATCACAGAATATACGTATTAACAATATAAATATAAACATAATAATGCATTAAAAGATAAATAAGGAAAAAAACTTTAATACAGGAATTAACATTCTAAATTTGAATAGAAATCATAACACATTAAAAGATAGACTAGGAGATAAGTTTTAATGAAAGGAAATAACCTTCTAAATTTAAATAGAAATCATGATTTCAACATATATAAAATTTCAACATATCCTAATCAAATATTAAATCATTCATAATAACATGTTTTAAATTTCAGATTAAAGAATATCAAAAAAAAGATTTTTGATAACATATTTCAATCTAATAAGATTTTAATCCAGATAAGATTAAAGATGATTGTAATGCCAGAAAATATCATATAAAACATATGAATTTTTAACATATTTAAATCCATAATAAAAACCTTAATCATGGGTCAAAGAACATTATAAAAACTTTAATTGATTACTTTAATGCAATAATAAAAATTTTGACATTTAAAGGATTGATACATATTTTTCGAACTACAAAACTTTTCGCATTTAAAGAATCAAAATAAAAACTAAAACTTTAATATTCAAGAAAAGTAGGGAAACCTACCTCTCGTCAGTAAGATGTAACTCCTCGTTCCTCCCGCTGTCAAGCTCGACTAGGTGAGGAACAAATGAGAGAAATCGCTCCCCTTAAATAGGAGGAGGTGAGCCTCCATTAAAGGAAATATATTTTATTTTTGTATTTATTTAATATAAATTGTTTCCATTTAATATACTAGCAAATATGATATCATCCTATTTGGAATGCTTAATAGTTATTTCCTTAATTCATATTAACAAACAAGAAAATAGATTAAGATTTTATTAAATTACAGTGACAAGTAAGGAAAGAAAATCAATTCTTAACTTAAATATTTGATGTGATTACAGAGCAATATTCTTTAAGAAGGAATATATTCTTGGCAAAGATAGTGGGAGCATGATAGAGTTAAGCGAGGTTGGAAAACCTAACTCAAGCACCACTCTATAGCCCGAGTCTGTTCAAGTACATAATACACAAGTTCCAACTTTACATAGGTCTGGTAGAGCATCCTGTTCTCTTAAGAGATATGTAGGACATATAAGAGAAGATGATGTTGAGGATATTGATCCTTAGACCTACGAGGAGGCTATTATGAGTATAGACTCCGAGAAGTGGCAGGAAGTTATGAATTCTAAGATAGATTCCATGTACTCTAACAAGGTTTAGAACCTAGTTGATGCGCCCAAGGGTATTGTACCAATCGGTTGCAAGTGGATCTTTAAGAAAAAGATCGAAGTAGATGGAAAGGTAAAGACCTATAAAGTAAGGCTAGTGACTAAGGGGTATCGTCAAAGACAAGGTGTTGACTATAACGAAACCTTCTCACCCAGAGCAATGCTAAAATCCATCCGAATTCTACTAGCTATTGTAACACATTATGATTATGAGATCTAGCAAATGAATGTAAAAACCACATTCCTCAATGGGAACCTCGAGGAGGAGGTGTATATGATACAACCTGAGGGATTCGTATCCAAAGACTACCTAGATAAGGTGTGTAGGTTGCTTAGATTCATTTATAGACTAACGCAAACTTTCCGAAGTTGGAACATAAGATTTAATGAGGTAATCAGATCTTATGACTTCGTTAAGAACGAAGATGAGCCTTGTGTGTACAGAAGGTAAGTGGGAGCGCTATCACCTTCTTGGTGTTATATGTGGATGACATCCTGACAAAGCCATTGTCTCATATTGTCTTTGAACGTCACAGGGGCCTTATGGGGATCAGACATATAGGTGATTGGCTTTAGTTCAAGTGGGAGATTGCTAGTCATAAGTGCCCAGCAAGCCAATCACATGAGTGATGGCACATGTGACTTGACATGCAGTCATTTTGCTTATTATATTTTGACATTTATCACTTTATATTGACTATTGCATATATGCATATATATATTGTGATGTCCTTGGATCTGTGCAATGGGAATTGGATGAGATCATAATAATGAGATCGATTCACATTTAAACATAGATCCTAAATATCCTAGTCAATGGTTACTCGAGAGGGACATCAAGATAATCGGACAGACTGGTGTGTTGTATACCGATACAGTTGGTCTTATAGCTGCTCGTGTGGGGGACACTAGGGATACAGTACAGGTGCTTATTGGAGAATGAGTTTACTGATTGATCCGCTTACGGAATGTTAGATGGTTGATGATGCCTTATTGTTAGATAGTGATTCTATAGTCCCAGTGGTGTATCTGATCCTTAAACTTGAGACACCAAAGATGTCCTGTATTAGTGCTCCACTCTTTAATACCAGACTTATAGGTTTGGATATTCTAGATCTAGTATAACCTGTCATCGGGAGTGGTAGTCAACCTTACGAGAGCTATTGTTTTTTTTTTTTTTTTTTTTTTTTTTTTTTTTTTTTTTTTTTTTTTTTTTTTTTTTTTTTTTTTTTTTTTTTTTTTTTTTTTTTTTTTTTTTTTTTTTTTTTTTTTTTTTTTTTTTTTTTTTTTTTTTTTTTTTTTTTTTTTTTTTTTTTTTTTTTTTTTTTTTTTTTTTTTTTTTTTTTTTTTTTTTTTTTTTTTTTTTTTTTTTTTTTTTTTTTTTTTTTTTTTTTTTTTTTTTTTTTTTTTTTTTTTTTTTTTTTTTTTTTTTTTTTTTTTTTTTTTTTTTTTTTTTTTTTTTTTTTTTTTTTTTTTTTTTTTTTTTTTTTTTTTTTTTTTTTTTTTTTTTTTTTTTTTTTTTTTTTTTTTTTTTTTTTTTTTTTTTTTTTTTTTTTTTTTTTTTTTTTTTTTTTTTTTTTTTTTTTTTTTTTTTTTTTTTTTTTTTTTTTTTTTTTTTTTTTTTTTTTTTTTTTTTTTTTTTTTTTTTTTTTTTTTTTTTTTTTTTTCTTGCTCAAACAAATCCCTAGCTAGGGTCATTCGGATTGAGAGAGAAAGAGTTCTTCGGGAGAATCCGATTAGAGTGAGACTCAAGTAGAAACCGTATGGGTCTGACAACACCATACTCGGTATACGGTCTCTAGGATATTAGATGGATAAGGGACTATAGGTACATGGTAACTGAGGATAAACAGTTCCAATAGATTGGATTCTCCTATATCGTCTAGGGATTACGGCATAGTGGCCTAGTACATCCGTAGTCGATGAGTCTAGAGAATTATTATAGAGATAATAATTCACTAAGCCAGAAGGAGTTCTGACAGGTATGACTCACGGCCAGCTCGATATTGGGCCTTGAGAGTCACACACATATGGTAGGCATTATGATGAGTAGAGGTTTGGATATGAGATATCCGTTGGAGCCCATATCTTATTGGATATCCAATAAGCCCCTAAATTATTGGATCCTATGGATGAGATCCAATAAGAGCCCATGAGAGATTATTGGATAGAGATACATTAATCTAAGAGGCTTGGGTAATTGGATGCTGATCCAATACCTAATAAGGGAGGATCCATTAGGGTTTGACAAGGGACATATATAAATATGAGGGATTCAGTGGTTCATAGGCTAGAGCCTTTGCTTCTTATTCTCCTCTCCCTCTCCACCTCATAGCAGGCCTAGAGTTTTGAGGAGCATCATTGCAGCCCTACTGTGTGGATCACTGCTAGAGAGGAGGGCACTTGACCTCCTTCACCCTCTCATAGAGATCTGTAGGGATTCAAGGATTTACAATCTCCTTAGGTAACACAATTTATCTTATATGGAGTTTTAAGTTTCATGGATTTTTCACACCAATCTTCGCATAACGACAAACATCTTTTTGGGAAATTGGAGATTTTATTTTATGTTCTTCCGTTGCGCATGTGATGTTGCTCCCAAGATTTTCTAACACTTAGGTCATCGGTGACATCTCTATGTCATATGTAAGATAGTGAATTGCGATATAGGTGAGCCTTGAGAGACTTGACCAACTCAACTCAACCTATATATATAGTCGGTGTATAGGTAATCACACATCACATGAGCAATTACACCAGATGATCATGGACCACAGCCTAATGTGATTAGGCCTAAGCTAGTGGGCTTAATCAATCACATCAAGATCTATATATACAGCGGTGCATCTTCATGCCCTGTGATCGTCCATCTCGTCCTCCTTGGTTCCATCGGTATCTCGACACATCTCCATGCATCACGATCGTTCGTCTTGTGGGTCCTACTATTGCATCCACGCTCCCACTACGCCTCCTCATATGATTACAACTTAATCATAGGCACGTAGACCTGACAATAAATGAGAAATAAAAATGGAGACTCGCAGGCCCCAATAATAATAATCACAAGTACACACATCACACGATCCATGATCATCGGTTCACATATCATACATCACATGTGTAAATCATCATCATGTAGGACTACTAGATAATAATAAAAATAATAATCAAATAAACCTTTTAATTAATTAATATTTTCTAAATTCAGGGACATGTAGAGAATTTTTAAAATTTTGAGAGGTATTTTCATAATTTGGACAAAAAAATAAAATTAGAATTTTTTAAATTCATAGGGGCAAAAATATCTTTTGCCCAAAACCCTAAAACTCCCCATACTCTACTAGCTACGGCCACCACCACCTTGCCAGCGGCGCCCCTATGCGGCGGGGGCACGGAGGCACCGCCCCTACGAGTGGCATTGCCCTCGCGGGCGGCGCCCCCACCTGTAGGCATCCTTGCGGGTGGTGCTGTCCCACGCAACACCCGCAGGTGGTTGTGCTCGTGGGCGCAGCGCCCGCAAGCGCTGTTGCTGCGTAGCGTCTCTGCCCGCAGGTGGCACTACACCAGATGGGGCTCGCTGCAAGCAGCTCGCGCGTGGGACTAGCGTCGGTAGGCACCGCCTGCGCCCGTGGGTCCAGCACCCGCAAGCGTCACCTATGCCTGCGGGTCCAACACCCGCAAGCGCCGCCATTGCGCGGGGGCATAGTGCCCTCGTGCAGGTGGCTATTGTGCCTGCAGCCCTTCCTGCAGGCACCACTATAGGGTGCTTGCTTGCATGCAATCGGCCTTGCGATTGCCGCTGCAAGAGGCCTGCCTGCACGCAGATTGCAGCGCTGCCATCTACGACGGCAGCAAGGGCAACAACAGTTGCTACCCTTTCTCACTTTTGCGTCAATGATTTTGATGTCAAAAGCTTCTCTAAAACACAACACACATAGTTCAAAACCAATCTATCGCACGAACAACCTAGCTTTGATACCATTGTTGGGAATTCTTGGGGGCAACAACATATGCATAGCGAAAGAACAGAAAACCAAATCCATAATTCCCAAAGATATGTTTGTCATTGTGTGAAAATTGGTGTGCAAAATCCATAAAACTTAAAACTACATATAAGATAAGTTGTGTTACATAGGGAGATCGTATATCCCTAAATCCTTATAGATCTCTAGGAGAGGGTGAAGGAGGTTAAGCTCCCTCCTCTCTAGCGGTGATCCACACAGTAAGGCTGCGACGACGCTCCTCAAAACTCTAGGCCTACTCTGAGGTGGAGAGGGGAAGGAGAATATAAGAGGCAAACAAAAGGCTCTAGCCTATGAACCACTGATTCCCTCCTATTTATAGAGGTCCCCTGTCAACTTAACCCTAATGGATCCTCCCCAATTGGGTATTGGATCTCCATCCAACTACCCAAGCCTCTTAGATTAGTGGATCTCTATCTAATAATCTCTCATGAGTGCTTATTGGATCTCATCCATTGGATCCAATAATTCATGGGCTTATTGGATATCAAATAAGATAGGGGCTCCGGTAGATATCTCATGTTCGAACCTCTACTCATCGCAATGCCTACCATATATGTGTGACCCTCTAGGCCCAATATTGAATTGGCTATCAGTCATACCTATCAAAACTCTTTCTGGCACAGTGAATTATTATCTCCATAATAATTCACTCGACTTATCGATTACGGATGTACTAGGCCACTATGCTGTAGCCCCCAAACGATATAAGGGAATCCAATCTATTGGACTTGTTTGTCTTTAGTTACCATGTACCTATAGTCCCTCATCCATCTAACATCTCAACGATCATATACTGGGTATGGTGCTGTCAGACCCATACGGTTTATACTCGAGTCTCGCTCTAATTAGATTCTCGAAGAGAATTCTTTCTCTCTCAATCCGAATGACCCTAGCTAAGGATTTGTCTGAGCAAGAACATATGGGATATTTCTCTCATGACACTGAGAGTGGATGATCCCCTATCAACACTCAATAGCCCTCGTAATGTTGATTGCCACTCCCGATGACCGGTTGTGCTAGATCCGGGACATCCAAACCTATAAGTCTGGTATCAAAGAGTGGAGCACTCATATAGGACATCCTTGGTATCTTAAGTCTAAGGACCAGATACACCACTGGGACAACATAATCACTATCTTATAATAAGGCACCATCATCCATCTAGCATTTCGTAAACGGATCAATCAATGAACTCATTCTCCAATGAGCGCTTGTACTGTATCCCTAGTGTCCCCACACGAGCAGCTATGAGACCAGCTACATCCATCATATGGATTGGTATATAGCACACTAGTTTGTCTAGTTATCTCGATGTTCCTCTTGAGTAATCTATGATCAGGATTATTTAGGATCTGTGTTTAAAGGCGAATCGGTCTCATTATCATGATCTCATCACGATCCAATTCCCATTTCATAGATCCAAAGACATCACAATATATATATGCATATATATAACAAGCAATATAAAGTGATAAATGTCAAAATATAATAAGCAAAAAGATTGTGTGTCAAGTCACACGTGTCATCACTCACGTGATTGGCTTGCAGGGCACATATGATTAGCATAACCATCATAGACAAATACCCTATTACAGTAGTAGATGAATTGATTGCTGAATTAAAGGGAGCATGGGTCTTCACAAAGCTGGAACTTTGATCCGGGTATCATCAAATATGAGTGTGCGAAGAAGACATACCGAAAACTGCCTTTTGAACACACAACGACCACTACAAATTTTTAGTAATGCCCTTTGGTCTCATCAATACTCCCTCTACCTCCCAGAGCCTCATAAATGATATTTTTTAGAATTATCTTCATAAGATTGTGCTAGTTTTTTTCGACGATATCCTTATTTACAGCCCTTCACTTGAAAGTCATTTTCAATACTTATGACTTGTTTTGACGATTTTGCGAGAACATGTTCTTTTTGTCAAAAAATTGAAATACAGCTTTCTTCAATAGAAGGTGAAATATCTAGGGCATATCATATCAGAGGAAGGTGTGGTGGTGGACCCTTCCAAAAAAAATCGCTACACGGCTTTCTCGGTTTAACAGCCTATTATCGCAAGTTCATGAAAAACTATGGAAAGATTAGTGCACCCCTTACTTCTTTACTGAAAAGAGATACTTTCCAATGGTCGAATAAAGACACCACTTCCTTTGACGAACTTAAAGCTGCAATGATGACAATGCCCATACTAGCACTACCCGATTTTGGCAAGACTTTTGTTGTTGAAGCTAATGCCTCCGGAGTCAAAATTGGTGCTGTACTAATGCAAGATGGCCACCCTCTCATATATACTGGTAAGGCAATATCTCCTTCCCATCTCAGGATGACTATTTACAACAAGGAGATGCTCGCAATTGTGCATGCAGTGGCCAAATAGAGACCATACTTGATCGGGCAATACTTTCAAATCAAGACCGACCATAAAAGCCTAAAATATTTCTTGGAGCAGAAGATATCTTCCCCAAGCATCAAAAATGGGTAGCAAAGCTTCTTGGATATGATTATAAAATAACTTACAAAAAGGGGAAAGAGAATGTTGTTGTAAATGCGCTTTCGCGGCTACCCAAGCAAGCTGAATTTTTGACCGTTTCACTTCCGACCAACGACTTCCTTGAGGATATTAAGAGAGAATGGTAGGAAGATCTGGAGACCAGTAAGATCATAAAAAAAATTAGAGGAAACACCAAGCTCAGTGGCTCATTATAGTTGAGACTCAAAAGAATTGCGGTATAAGGGACGCATTGTGCTTATGCCAAATTCTACTTGCATAAATACCATCCTTCCTTCAAGAGATATATTCCACACCTATGACCAGGCACTCTAGGTTCCTTAGAACCTATAAGAGAATTAAGCAAAATTTTTATTGGGTAGAGATGAGAAATATTATTGCTAAATTTGTGGCACAATGTGATGTATGTCAGTGACATAAAGGCGAGACAGTGGCAAGTCTCAAAAAGCTGCAACCTTTACTTGTCCCAGATTCAATATGGACTGATATATCAATGGACTTCATTAAAGGGCTTCTCTCATCATAAGGAAAAGGTACAATTTTTGTTATGGTGGATCACATTACAAAGTATGCTCACTTTTATGCTGTTCGTAATCCCTATACTACTTTTAGTATTGCTCGAATCTTTAGGGAGAATATTGTAAAATTGCATGAGATGCCAAGATATATTGTTAGTGATTGTGATAAGGTCTTCATGAGTAGATTTTGGATAGAGTTATTCCAGATGCAGGACACTAAATTGAAAATGAGAACGACGTATCACCCACAAACCGACGGCCAAACTATAGTGGTGAATAGGTGCTTAGAGACATACCTCAAATGCTTCACCAATGACCGACGAAAAGAGTGAACAAAGTGGCTTCCTTAGGTCGAGTGGTAGTATAATACAACTTATCATTCATCCACAAAATGTACTCCCCATGAGGCTATGCATGGCTGACCTTTCTTTGTGATCCAAAAATATGTGTTGGGCACCTCTAAAGTAGAACAAGTAGATAAGGAACTAGGACAGAGACAAAATGCTAAAGTTGCAAAAAAATAATCTCACTATAGCTCAAGCAAGGATGAAACAACAATATCATCGACACAAAGGCGAGAGAGAATTTTCAGTAGGAGATTGGGTCTTCCTACGGCTCCAACTATATAAGTAAACATTAATCCAGACCAGAGCATCTATGAAGCTTTCACCTCGGTTCTATAGACCCTACCAAATTTTGGAGCGTACCAGAGCGGTAGCATACAGATTGGACTTACCCACCATCTCCCGAATCCATCCAGTCTTCCATGTGTCATGTTTAAAGCTCAAGCTGGGATAAAACAAGATAGCCCAAAGCCATCTACCAAATATGACTGCCCAAGGAGAACTCTAGACCCAACCGAATGCCATTATTGATCGATGGATCGTGACTCGATGATGATGATCCACTACTGAAATGCTAATACAATGGGCAAACCTACTAGTAGAAGATGCCACTTGGGAGAAATATGATGACTTGAAGATCAAATTCCTAGAATTCATGGATCGTCAGCCTCGAGGACAAGGCTGATTTGAGGAGGCCGGGTCTGTTAGGACTCTAGCTAGGAGAGTCCTAATTGAGTTTCATTAAAAGGGGCATTTATATAAAACCTAACTAGCCGATCACTATTAAAGAGGTGAAGAGGCTGGCTAAGGATATGATTAGTTTAGAGGTTGCTTCTTAGAGAAGCATTAGGAGTTGGTTAAAAGTAGGAGTCTTGAGTAAGAGTCCTATTAGGAGTTGGGATTTAGAAGCCCTATAAATAGTCATGTATTCATCCTCTTTTAATAAAAAATAGATGAATCTTTTTAGTAACCTTTAAGCAGTAACTTGGAGGAAGGAACCCCTATAGAGTTCCAAGGAGGTCGATCCCCTAAAGAGATCAACCCCAAGCTTAGAATCCACAAAAGTTCTAACAGGGGTCTAGCAGATATCTTATATCCAAACCTTTACTTATCGCAACACCTATCATATGTGTATAACCCTCTAGGCCCAATATCGAACTAACCGTGAGCCTTTTAGTCAGAACTCTTTCTGACTTAGTGAATTATTATCTCCATAATAATTCACTCGACTCATTGACTACTGACGTACTAGGCCACTATGCCACAATCCTTAGACGATACAAGGTAATCCAATCTATTGGACCTGTCTATCCTTAGTTATTGTGTATTTATAGTCTATCATTTATCTAATATCTTAGAGATCGTATATCGAGCATGGTGCTATTAGGCCTATATGATTTCTACTCGAGTCTCACTATAATCGGATTCTCCCAGAGAACTTTTTCTCTCTCAATCCGAATGACCTTAGTTAGGGATTTACCAAAGCAAGAACATAGGGGATATTCCTCTCATGACACTAAGAGTGAATGATCCTTTATCGACACTCAATAGCCCTTATAAAGTTGGTTGCCACTCCTGATGACCGATTATGCTAGATCTGGGACTTCCAAGATATTCTTAGTATCTCAAGTCTAAGGACTAAATATATCTTTGGGATGACAGAATCATTATTTGACAATAAGGTATCATCAATCATCCAACACTTTGTGAGCAGATTGATCAATGAACTTATTCTCCAATAAACACCTACATTGTATCCATAGTGTCACTACATGA
>CM017188.1:41344304-41369304 GCA_004837865.1 Musa balbisiana | reverse complement strand
TGTATACATATACATGTATATGTATATGTATATGTATATGTATATGTATACATATATGTATACATATACATGTATATGTATATGTATATGTATATGTATATGTATACATATGTATATATACATATATATGTATATATACATATATATGTATATATGTATACATATGTATATATACATATATATGTATACATATACATATGTATATATACATATATATGTATATATGTATATATGTATATATGTATATATACATATATATGTATATATGTATATATGTATATATGTATATATGTATACATATATGTATACATATACATATATATGTATATATGTATATATGTATATTTTATTAGCATTGTAATGGCATTAATATGGGGGAGGGGGGGGAGGGGGGTGAATTTGTGCTATAGCAAATTTTCTCTTAATGCATACATATACTAAGTATATATGTATATTTTATTAGCATGGTAATGGCATTAATATGGGGGAGGGGGGGGAGGGGGGTGAATTTGTGCTATAGCAAATTTTCTCTTATTTTAAAAGTTTAATCGATAAATATGCATCGATTATATGTATACATATGCATACATATTCATAAGTATATATGTATATTTTATTAGCATTGTAATGGCATTAAGAGAGAGGGAAATTTTCTTTAATTTTAAAAGTTTAATCGATAAATATGCATAAAAAATGTGATTAAAAAATACTTGTAAGTATTACTAGTAAGTAAGTCAATATGTAATAGCAAATTAAAGCATGAGAAGAAATGCAAACTAATTTATAGTGGTTCAATCATCCCGTCCTACTCTCGATTCCTCTTCCCTCGAGGCCACTAGCTTTCACTACCGATCTTCTTTCCAATGGGTGAAGATCAAAGATCAACTACCCTTGTTACAACTCTTCTCCTTTTAACTAGCTTAAGAGATAACCTCTACACTCACTCTTTTACAAGAGATCTTACCTCCTACACTTAGAATCACCTCTAAACTCAAGAAAGAGAAGAGACTCAAACAATGCTCAAAGAGAGATTTTATAACACTTTTATACTAAAAAATTAGTACTTTATCAAGTAAACATGAGTAGGGTATTTAGAGACTCTAAAAGGCTTCAAGAATGTAGCAAATAATTCAAATTCCTAAAATTTTGAGGTACTAGCAATACTATCGCGGGCACCGGGCGATACTACCATCGTCATGAGTCATGAGTCTAGGCTCTAATAGTACCACCATTAGCCTTGGCAGTATTGCTATTGGTCTAGGTGGTACTACCACTGCCATGGATGATAGTACCATCGGCATGGGCAATCTTACCATAGGCATTGTTGGAAAAGCACAAACAATGCTTTTCGGCTCTCAAGTGGTATTACTGCCTAGGCCTAGCAGCACCATCACCTAGGCCTACTTTAGGTCACCGATTTGACCTTCTAATAGGCCCAATTCAATCATAGTTCAAGCTCAATGGGTTTCTCGATAAGTTGGCATAGTTTCAACCTAATACCAACTGAATTTGACCAAAAAAAACCTCGATCAAGACTTTACAAATCCAACTATATATCTAGCACAATTATGAAGCTTTCAGCATATTATCTAATATTTTAGCATGTCATCTAATCATCCGACACTTTGTCCAAACTTTCAGCACATTGTCCTTTCCTTTAGCATATTTCTCGATTTATCGACATATTTTCTTTCCTACAACATTTAATCTTTTGGCGCAATATCCGATCCTTCCCGTATGATGCTCGAACTCATGGCATGAAGTCTAAAATTCAGCACGTCGATAAGTAGTCTAGCATAACATTCAATTTCTGACATAATATCTTTTTGGCTCAATATTTGATTCTCCTACTTTGACAATTTGCCCTTTAATGGTTTGAGTTTGTGATCAAAGTATTTCTTATGTCACTTATCTCAAAAGCATATTAGCCCATAAACTTATTAGTTGATTTCATTATCAAAATTCGAGATTCAATAATCTCCTTTTTGATGATAACTAATTGATGATGAAGTTTTCATAGGGAAATCTAGGGGCATCATCACATGCATAGTGGAAGAACAAAAAGAAAAATATCAGATTTTCACAAAATGGGTTCATCATTGTGCAAAGATTGATACCAAAAACCCACAAAACTATAAACCACATGTGAGATAGTACCTAGGGAGATCGTGTATCCCTAAAATCCTACAAATATGTAAAAGATGATAAAAGAGGTCAACCATCCTCCTCACTAGTGGTGATCCGTATAACTGAGGCTATAAAGACGCTTCTTAAATCGTTGCCCAAATCTCCGCACTTTACAAATCCAACTATATATCTAGCACAATTATGAAGCTTTCAGCATATTATCTAATATTTTAGCATGTCATCTAATCATCCGACACTTTGTCCAAACTTTCAGCACATTGTCCTTTCCTTGAGCATATTTCTTGATTTATCGACATATTTTCTTTCCTACAACATTTAATCTTTTGGCGCAATATCTGATCCTTCCCGTATGATGCTCGAACTCATGGCATGAAGTCTAAAATTTAGCACGTCGATAAGTAGTCTAGCCTAACATTCAATTTCTGACATAATATCTTTTTGGCCCAATATTTGATTCTCCTACTTTGACAATTTGCCCTTTAATGGTTTGAGTTTGTGATCAAAGTATTTCTTATGTCACTTATCTTAAAAGCATATTAGCCCATAAACTTATTAGTTGATTTCATTATCAAAATTCGAGATTCAATAATCTCCTTTTTGATGATAACTAATTGATGATGAAGTTTTCATAGGGAAATCTAGGGGCATCATCACATGCATAGTGGAAGAACAAAAAGAAAAATATCAGATTTTCACAAAATGGGTTCATCATTGTGCAAAGATTGATACCAAAAACCCACAAAACTATAAACCACATGTGAGATAGTACCTAGGGAGATCGTGTATCCCTAAAATCCTACAAATATGTAAAAGATGATAAAAGAGGTCAACCGTCCTCCTCACTAGTGGTGATCCGTATAACTGAGGCTATAAAGACGCTTCTTAAATCGTTGCCCAAATCTCCGCACTTTACAAATCCAACTATATATCTAGCACAATTATGAAGCTTTCAGCATATTATCTAATATTTTAGCATGTCATCTAATCATCCGACACTTTGTCCAAACTTTCAGCACATTGTCCTTTCCTTGAGCATATTTCTTGATTTATCGACATATTTTCTTTCCTACAACATTTAATCTTTTGGCGCAATACCCGATCCTTCCCGTATGATGCTCGAACTCATGGCATGAAGTCTAAAATTCAGCACGTCGATAAGTAGTCTAGCCTAACATTCAATTTCTGACATAATATCTTTTTGGCCTAATATTTGATTCTCCTACTTTGACAATTTGCCCTTTAATGGTTTGAGTTTGTGATCAAAGTATTTCTTATGTCACTTATCTCAAAAGCATATGAGCCCATAAACTTATTAGTTGATTTCATTATCAAAATTTGAGATTCAATAATCTCCTTTTGATGATAACTAATTGATGATGAAGTTTTCATAGGGAAATCTAGGGGCATCATCACATGCATAGTGGAAGAACAAAAAGAAAAATATCAGATTTTCACAAAATGGGTTCATCATTGTGCAAAGATTGATACCAAAAACCCACAAAACTATAAACCACATGTGAGATAGTACCTAGGGAGATCGTATATCCCTAAAATCCTACAAATATGTAAAAGATGATAAAAGAGGTCAACCGTCCTCCTCACTAGTGGTGATCCGTATAACTAAGGCTATAAAGACGCTTCTTAAATCGTTGCCCAAATCTCCGCACTCCCTAAATAGGGGCTATTGGCTTAGGAGTAGAAGGAGAGAGGAGAATAGAAGATGGTAGCTAAAAAGGCCTAGCCTAACAATTAATTTTTGACATAATATCTTTTTGGCCTAACGTTTGGTTCTCATATTTCGATAATTTGTCCTTTAATGGTTTGAGTCTATGATCGAAGTATTTCTTGTCACTTATCTCAAAAACATATTAGTCTATAAACTTATCAGTTGATTTTGTCATCAAAATTTGAGATTCAATAATCTACTTTTTTTTATGATGATAGCTAATTGATGATGAAGTTTTATTAGGAAAATCTAGGGGCGACATCATATGCATAACGAAATAATAGAAAACAAAAATCTTAATTTTTTTAAAAAGTGTTCATCATTGTGTGAAGATTGGTACACAAAAACACATGAAACTAAAACCATGCAAGAGATAATGTTTTGTATAGGGAGATCATATACCTTTGAAATCTTACAAATTTGTGGAAGAAGATAAAGGAGGTCAAGTGTCCTCCTCTCTAATAGTGATCCACATAGCAAGGGTTGCAAAGACCCTCATCGAATCATTACCCAAATTTTTACACCTGCTGTTTTAGGAGAAGGGGAGAGGAGAATAGGAGGTAGCAACAACAAAGTTTAGCCTATGACTCTTTAGTTCTCTTATATTTATAAAGGCCCCCTATCATCTTAACCCTAATAGATCCTACCATATTGGGTATTGGATCTTCATCCAACTACTCAAACCTCTTAAATTAGCGGATCTCTATCAAATAATCTCTCATTGGCTCTTATTGGGTCTCATCCATAGGATCTAATAATTCAAGGGCCTATTGGAGATCCACTAAGATATGGGCTCCAACGGGTATCTCATATATGAACCTCTATTCGTTGCAACACCTACAATATATGTGTGACCCTCTATGCCCAATATCGAGCTGGCCATGAGTTATACATATCAGAACTCCTTCTAGTTTAGTGAATTATTATCTCCATAATAATTCACTCGACTCAATAACTATGGACATACTAGGCCACTATGTCGTAGTCCTTAGATGATATAGCGGAATCTAATCCTTTTGACCTATCTATCCTCAGTTATCATATATCTATAGTTCCTTATCTATATAATATCCCAAAGATCATATACTGAGCATGGTGCTATTAGGCCCATATGGTTTCTCCTCAAGTCTTGCTCTAATCGGATTCTCCCGGAAAACTCTTTCTCTCTCTCTCACTCTGAATGACCTTGGCCAAGGATTTGTCTGAGCAAGAATAAATAAGATATTCCTCTCATGATACCGAGAGCGGATGATCCTCTAATGATACTCAATAGTCCTCGTAAGGTTGACTGCCACTCTTGATGACCAGTTGTACTAGATATGAAACTTCCAAACCTATAAGTCTAGTATCAAAGAGTAGAGTACTCGTATAGAACATCCTTAGTGTCTCAAGTCTAAGGATCAGGTATGCTATTAGGATGATAGAATTGTTGTCTGACAATGAGGTATCCATTAACCATCCAACATTTTGTGAGATGATCAATCAGTGAACTCATTCTCCAATGAGCACATGCATTGTAGCACTAGTGTCCCACACACGAGCAGCTATGTGACTAGCCACCTCCATCATATGGACAAGTATACAATACACCAATCTATCCAGTTATCTTGATCCCCCTCTCGAGTAACCAATGACTAAGATTATTTAGGGTCTATATTTAAAGGTGAATCAGTCTCATTATCGTGATCTCATCATAATCAAATTCTCATTGCACAAATCCACGGACATCATTATATATATATATATATATATGCAATGAGCAATATAAAGTGAGAAAATATCATAATAATAATAAATAAAAAGACTGTGTGTCATGTCGCACGTGCCATCACTCACGTGATTGGCTTGTAGGGCACCTATAACTAGTAATCTCTCACTTGACCTAAAGCCAATCACCTATGTGTTTGATCCCCATCAGACCCCTGTGATGTTTATAGACAATATGAGACAACGAGTTTATTAGTGGATCTACTATGTTATCTTCATATAGAACTCTTTCCATTGCTACATCTCCTTAGGCTACGATCTTTCTACTAAGTTGGAACCTCCTCAGAACACTTCTGATGAGACCCGATTCCCTTATTTGAGTAATAGCCTTATAGTTGTCATAATACATGGGAATCGACTCCTCATTACTTGGCTCGACTCCTAGATTTATGATAAACTTTTTTATCCAAACTCCCTCCTTTGCTACCTTTATTGCAATAATGTACTCTGCCTCTATGGTTGAGTTAGTAGTAGTATATTCCTTTGAACTCTTCTAACATATTATTCCTTCATTTAGGGTGAATATATACCCTAAATTAGACTTATTATCATTGACATTGGATTGGAAACTTGAGTCTGTATAGCCCTCAACCCTGAGGCTATTAGCTCTATATAGTAGTAAAAAATCCTTAGTCCTTCTCAAGTACATAAGGATACACTTTACTGCTTTCCAATGCTTTAAGCTTGGATCTGCTAGATACTTGCTCGTGACACATAGAGTATGTGCAATATCAGGCCTAGTAAATAGTATAGCATACATGATAGACCATATTGGTGAGGCATAAGGCATCATATCCATGTTTGTCTTTTCTTCCAAAGTCTTTGGGGACATACTCATAAAAAGTGATATCCCATTTCTCATCAGTATGAGACATCTCTTGGAATTTTTCATGCCAAATCTTTTAGCAATGGTGCTGATAGGACCCTAATAGGGTTGGGTCCTACTTAACCAAGAAGCAGCTAATAAAAACCCTATGAGATTGTAATAAACCCCACCTAGCCGCCTCTATCCTAAAAAGAAGAATGATAAGGGTTTATATTTGGGCCTTTGGGCTTCCTAGCCACCACCCTGCCACCCTCCGCCACATTTTTTTTTACTAGGCCGATCGGCTAGGGTTGAGGGCAAAAGGGGTAACTCACTTAGGAAGCAACCCCTAGGGCTAGAGTTTGGAGCCCTATATAAGCATGTAGCCTCTATCTTTTTTAAAATAAGATCTATCTACAATTATAGTCATATAATCAACTTCTAGGAGGGTGGAACCCTTGTAGCATTCCAAGGACTAACCCCTCTCAAAGATCAATCTACATATAATTCTTATGAGATTCTATCAACTGATATCAGAGTAGCAATCTTACTACTTTTGCTGCCACTCCTGCCGTCCACCACCAGCCAAACAATTCCCACAATTGCTCTTGACGTCACTATCTCCGCCGTCATCTTCTACCATAGATCAAATCAATCTATTGTCATCACCTCCAATTGCATCAAGAGATCTAGTATTCTCCTATCACCAATACCTTTTGCAGCTGTAATTTTCCATTCAAAATACCAAGAAGAAGTCTTTTTATCTATCCCATGCTATGAATTCCTTTCACTATAAAAGTTATCATCTTTGCGAATGAAGGATTGTTATAGAAAATTTCAACCGCATATTGTTGCCTTTAACCGATCTATTTGCTATCCATTTTGAATGAAATTTCTTATACGCTTCATAGATTATCTTGGCTTCTATCTGAGATTGATTTGTTAAGGAATTCATCTCTAAAACGTTCTTATGTTGCTGCAAATTTTTGTCGCAAACCAGTGGAATTTTTTGACGAGAATTCTACTATCATAACTTGCACCAATTTCCTTGCTATTATACTACCGAAATCTTCTTGATTAAATTTTTCATCATTGATGTTATCTAAACTGAGATTTTACTATCAAATTTCCTCCTCAAATGTCTCAGTTTTTGTTGAAAATTTTATCATGAAACTGCTATTTCTTTGATGACAATTCTACTCTTACAAAATGGCCACAAAACAAGCCTAAACCGCAGCCTACATACACCAACCCACTAACCCTTTCGGCCACCACTTCTCTCAAGCGATACATGCCTTTAACTTGATAAGAAAAGAGAGATCTTAACATTATAGATTTGAAGACATATACAGTGGCATTTGAAGAGGCAATCAATGCTAAATTTGAAGCCTTCGAGATGCAAATGGAGGATAAGATTCAGACTCTCTTTACCGAACTCAGTTTGGGCCGACCACCACGCCCGAAGAAATCACATCAAGGAGAGAGCTCTGACCAAAGAGATGAGTTATAGGAGAAGGGAAGCTCTATGATCGATCTCTACTATCCATGCATGAGGGTGGACTTTCCTAGATGGGAAGAAAGAGACCTGATTGGTTGGATCTCATGCACGGAGCGATATTTTCGGTACCACAAAACCGCGGAAGCATCTATGGTAGAAATTATGGCTATACATCATGAAGGGGATGTCATATAGTGGTTTGACTGGTTTGAACATACTCATGGAGTTCTCTTATAGTGACAATTCAAAGAAGGACTACTGATCCACTTCGGACCAACCGATTACGAGAACATTGACGGACAACTAGCAAAGATCCGACAAACATCCACCATTCAGGAGTACTAAGCTAGGTTAGAAAAGTTATCTAATCAAACTCATAATTGGTCTAAAAAGTATCTATTGGGGACCTTTATTGAAGGCTTGAAGCTCGAGATCCGGAGAGAAGTTAAAGTGTGACAACCGTACATGCTTATGGCAGCCATCTCTTTCGCACGACTTCAAGAGGAGTGATTGAACCATGAAGCTTGGAGAACTAGAGTCACTCTCTGACTAGCAATACTGAAGCCCTCAGCCCCCCTACTATCAATCGAGCCCCTACACTAAAATATTTGACAAGAGAAGAGCTTCGGAAGGGATCTACAAAGGGGTTATGTTGGCATTATGACGAGCCGTGGAGCCACGAACATCGCTGTAAAAAAGGGAAACTTCTTGTGATTGAACCAGTAGAAGAAGAGGTCATTGAAAATCCAAAAGAGAGCCTTGAACATAAAGAAGAATATGTAGAAGAAGAGCCATACCGATCGACTTTATGGTACATGCGCTAGTCGGCTACTCAAACCCGCAAACGATGAAAGTTGGAGGCCTTCTCAAACAACAACCGATCACTATTCTCATCGACATAGGCAGTACTAATAACTTTCTAAACAATAAGGTTGTTTCTTGGATGGCGCTCCACATCAAAAGTTGCATCATGTTCGAGGTAAAGGTCGCCGACGGCATAATCCTAAAGTGCTACCAAAGATGCCTGCAAGTGAAACTATTACTGCAAGACCAAGAAATTGTCGCCGAATTCTTCCTCTTACTAATTGATGATTACGAGACTATGCTTAGCATAGAATGGCTAACATTGCTAGGTGATGTCTCTTGGAACTTTTCCAAATTAATTATGAAATTCTACTGCAAAGGCAAATAGATCATCCTACGTGGGAAGCACGGAAACAACATAACCACCGTTTCGACCTAACGAATGGAGAAAGTTTTACACAAGGTAAATGGTGGCATTTTGATGCATCTCCAGCAACAACCAGAGGGGAAGAAAATAGAAATTGAAAGTCAAATCTTGCCCAATTGCTTGTTGAATTTGCCAATATTTTTGCTGAACCGCGTAATCAAATTCCAATTCTTCCGGGCAAACCACTAGCAAACAGTCAGCCATACCATTATCCTTACCTCCAGAAGGATGAAATTGAAAAGATTTTAAAGGAGATGCTTGAAATAGGGGTGATTCGGTCAAGTTACAACCCCTATTCCTCACCGGTGTTACTTGTATGCAAGAAGGACGAAACTTGGCGGATGTGCATCGACTGCCGAGCTTTAAATGACATCATCATTAAGGACAAGTGCCTAATATTAGTGGTAGATGAACTTCTTGATGAGTTAAAAGGAGCTCCAGTCTTCACGAAGTTTGACCTCTGATCCGGTTACTACCAAATTTGGGTATGTGAAGATGACATTCCAAAAACTGCATTATACATACATAACGACCATTATGAATTCTTAGTAATGCCTTTTGGACTTACTAATATCCTTCAAGCTATCCCCATATTTTTATGGGCCCTATCATATCACAGAGCTTATTGGAGCCGTGGCGTATAGACTTAAATTGCTTGAGGATGCCAAAATTCACACTGTCTTCCACGTATTTGCTTGAAGCCAAAGTTGGGAGAACACGAGTCATCCCAGATCCAACTACCCAACACCACTAATGATGGAGATATTCAAGCCTAACCACAAGCCATCCTCGATCGCAGAATTGTGATGCATCGCCAACGTCCCTCTACTGAAGTACTAGTGTATTAGAATAATTTACCACTTGAAGACGCTACATGAGAATCACATGAGAAGCTGAAGATCCGATTCCCTAAGTTCATGGAACCTTAGCCTTGAGGACAAGGGTGATTTGGAGAGGGTGGGCTTGATAGGACCCTAGTAGGATTGGGTCCTACTCAACTAAGAAGCAACTAATAAAAACCTTGTGAGATTATAATAACCCCACGTAATCGGCTCTATCTTATAATGAAGAGTGCAAGGATTTATATTTAGTGGTTTCCTAGTTGCGCCCCCCCCCCCCCCTTCCCTTTTTGGTCCGGTCAGCTAGGGTTGAGGGCAAAAGGGGTAACTCACTTAGAAAATAGCCCCTAGGGCTAGGGTTTGGAGCCCTATATAAGCATGTAGCCTTCATCTCTTTGAAAATAAGATCTATCTATAATTACAGCCATATGGTCGACTTCTAGGAGGGTGGAACCCTTATAGCGTTCTAAGGATTAATCCCCCTCAAAGATCAACCTATATAGAATTCATTTGGGTTTCTATCAAGATCCAATTGCCCAACACCATTGATAATAGAGATATTCAAGCCCAACCATAAGCTATCCTCGATCGTAGGATCATGATGCGTCGCCGACATCCCTCTACTGAAGTACTAGTGTATTAGAATAATTTACCACTTGAAGACGCTACATGAGAATCACATGAGAAGCTGAAGATCCGATTCCCTAAGTTCATGGAACCTTAGCCTTGAGGACAAGGGTGATTTGGAGAGGGTGGGCTTGATAGGACCCTAGTAGGATTGGGTCCTACTCAACTAAGAAGCAACTAATAAAAACCTTGTGAGATTATAATAAACCCCACGTAATCGTCTCTATCTTATAACGCGTAGTCTTCCGCCTACTCGGCAACATGACCATCAAATTCCAATTCTTCCGGGCAAACCACTAGCAAACAGTCAGCCATACCATTATCCTTACCTCCAGAAGGATGAAATTGAAAAGATTTTAAAGGAGATGCTTGAAATAGGGGTGATTCGGTCAAGTTACAACCCCTATTCCTCACCGGTGTTACTTGTATGCAAGAAGGACGAAACTTGGCGGATGTGCATCGACTGCCGAGCTTTAAATGACATCATCATTAAGGACAAGTGCCTAATATTAGTGGTAGATGAACTTCTTGATGAGTTAAAAGGAGCTCCAGTCTTCACGAAGTTTGACCTCTGATCCGGTTACTACCAAATTTGGGTATGTGAAGATGACATTCCAAAAACTGCATTATACATACATAACGACCATTATGAATTCTTAGTAATGCCTTTTGGACTTACTAATATCCTTCAAGCTATCCCCATATTTTTATGGGCCCTATCATATCACAGAGCTTATTGGAGCCGTGGCGTATAGACTTAAATTGCTTGAGGATGCCAAAATTCACACTGTCTTCCACGTATTTTGCTTGAAGCCAAAGTTGGGAGAACACGAGTCATCCCAGATCCAACTACCCAACACCACTAATGATGGAGATATTCAAGCCTAACCACAAGCCATCCTCGATCGCAGAATTGTGATGCATCGCCAACGTCCCTCTACTGAAGTACTAGTGTATTAGAATAATTTACCACTTGAAGACGCTACATGAGAATCACATGAGAAGCTGAAGATCCGATTCCCTAAGTTCATGGAACCTTAGCCTTGAGGACAAGGGTGATTTGGAGAGGGTGGGCTTGATAGGACCCTAGTAGGATTGGGTCCTACTCAACTAAGAAGCAACTAATAAAAACCTTGTGAGATTATAATAAACCCCACGTAATCGTCTCTATCTTATAATGAAGAGTGCAAGGATTTATATTTAGTGGGTTTCCTAGTTGCGCCCCCCCCCCCCCTTCCCTTTTTGGTCCGGTCAGCTAGGGTTGAGGGCAAAAGGGGTAACTCACTTAGAAAATAGCCCCTAGGGCTAGGGTTTGGAGCCCTATATAAGCATGTAGCCTTCATCTCTTTGAAAATAAGATCTATCTATAATTACAGCCATATGGTCGACTTCTAGGAGGGTGGAACCCTTATAGCGTTCTAAGGATTAATCCCCCTCAAAGATCAACCTATATAGAATTCATTTGGGTTTCTATCAAGATCCAATTGCCCAACACCATTGATAATAGAGATATTCAAGCCCAACCATAAGCTATCCTCGATCGTAGGATCATGATGCGTCGCCGACATCCCTCTACTGAAGTACTAGCGAATTGAAATAATTTACTACTCAAAGATGCCATATGGGAATCATATGAGGAGCTTAAGACCCAATTTATTGAGTTCATGGAACCTCAGCCTTGAGGACAAGGTTGATTTGGAGAGGGTGGGCTTGATAAGATCATAAAAGGGTTGGGTCCTACTCAACCAAGAAGTAGCTAATAAAAACCTTGTGAGATTGTAATAAACCCCACCTAGTCGCTTTTATCCTATAAAAAAGAGTGGCAAGGGTTTATATTTGGGCCTTTGGGATTCCTAGCCATCGCCCCCCCCCCCCCTTTTTTTACTAGGTCGGTCGATTAGGGTTAAGGGCAAAAGGGGTAACTCACTTAGGAAGCAACCCTTAGGGCTAGGGTTTGAAGCCCTGTATAAGCATGTAGCCTCCATCTCTTTTAGAATAAGATCTATCTACAATTACAGCCATATGGCCAACTTCTAGGATGGTGGAACCTCTATAGCATTCCAAGGACTGATCCCCCTCAAAGATCAATCTATATAGAATTCCTTTGGAATTCTATTAGGTGTCTATGTACTTGGATAGGGACAAGCCAAGTATCCTCTTATATCTATCTCTATAGATCCGAATATCTAATATGTAAGATGCTTCCCCTAAATCCTTCATGGAGAAATGTCTAGATAATCAAGCGTTTATTATGGAGAGCATTCCTATATTATTCCCAATGGTTAGAATATCATCCACATATAACATCAAGAAGGTGATAGCGCTCCCACTTACCTTTCTATACACATAAGTCTCATATTCATTCTTAATGAAGTCATAAGATCTGATCGCCTCATCAAATCGTATGTTCTAACTTCGGGAAACTTGCTTCAGTCCATAAATAGACCTAAGCAACCTATACACTTTCTTTAGACTATTCTTGGACATGAATTTCTTAGGTTGTATCATATACACGAACGTGGTTTTCACATCCATTTGCTAGATCTCATAATCATAGTGTGCTGCAATAGCCAATAGAATTCAGATGGATTTTAGCATGGTTATGGGTGAGAAGGTTTCATCACAATCAATACCTTGTCTTTAACGATACCCCTTAGCCACTAGTCTTACTTTATAGGTCTCCACCTTTTAATCTACTCTAATCTTCTTCTTAAAGATCTACTTGCAACCAATGGGTCCAATACTCTCGGTTGCATCAACTATTGGAAAATCTTAAGGGGCGACATCACATGCGTAGCGGAAGAATAGAAAATAAAATCCTTAATTCCCAAAGATATGTTCATCATCATGCGAAGATTGGTGCATAAAATTTCACGAAATAGAAAACCATGTGTGAGATAGATTGAGTTACCTAAGGAGATCGTATATCCTTGAATCCCTACAGATCTCTAAGAGAGGGTGAAGGAAGTCAAGCACCCTCCTCTCTAGCAATGATCCACAAAACAAGGTTGCGACAACACTCCTCAAAACTCCAGGCCTGCTTTAAGGTGGAGAGGGGGAGGAGAATAGGAGAGGCAAGCAAAAGGCTCTAGCCTATGAACTACTAATTTCCTCCTATTTATAGAGGTCTCCTATCAACTTAACCCTAATGGATCCTCCCCTATTGGGTATTAGATCTCTATCCAACTACTAAACCTCTTAGATTAGTGGATCTCTATCCAATAATCTCTCATGGGCTCTTATTGGATCTTATCCACAAGATCCAATAATTCAGGGGCTTATTGAATATTCAATGAGATAAGGGCTCCGACGGATATCTAATATCTGAACCTCTACTCATCGCAATGCCTACCATATGTGTGTGACTCTCTAGGCCCGATGTCAAGCTGGCCATGAGTTATACCTATCAAAACTCCTTCTAGCTCAGTGAATTATTATCTCCATAATAATTTATTCGACTCATCGACTGCAAACGTACTAGGCCATTGCGCTGCAGTCTCCAAACGATACAGGGTAATCCAATCCATTAGACCTATCTATTAGTTACTGTGTACTTATAGTCCCTCATCCATCTAATATCCCAGAGACCATATACCAGGCATAGTACTATCAGACCCATATGGTTTCTACTCGAGTCTCGCTCTAATCGGATTTTCCCGAAGAACTCTTTCTCTCTCAATCCAAATGGCCTTGGCTAGGGATTTGTCTGAGTAAGAACACATGAGATATTCCTCTCATGACATCGAGAGGGGATGATCCTCTATCGACACTCAATAGCCCTCGTAAGGTTGACTGCCACTCCCGATGATTGATTGTGCTAGATCTGGGATATCCAAACCTATAAGTCTGGTATCAAAGAGTGGAGCACTCATACAAGACATCCTTGGTGTCTTAAGTCTAAGGATCAGATATACCATTGGGACTACGGAATCACTATCTAACAATAAGGCATCATCAACCATTCAGCATTTCGTAAGCGGATCAATCAATGAACTTATTATCCAATGAGTACCTGTACTATATCCCTAGTGTCCTCACACGAGCATCTATGAGACCAACTGCATCGATCATATGGATGGGTATACAGCACACCAGTTTATCCGGTTATCTCGATATCCTTCTCAAGTAACCTATAACCAGGATTATTTAGGATATGTGTTTAAATATGAATCGGTCTCATTATCATGATCTCATCACGATCAGATTCCCTTTACATAGATCCAAGGACATCACAATATATATATATATATATATATATATATATATATATATATATATATATATATATATATATATATGCAACAAGCAATATAAAGTGATAAATGCCAAAATATAATAAGCAAAAAAACTACGTGTCATCACACGTGCCATCACTCACGTGATTGGCTTGTAGGGCACATATGACTAGCAATTTCCTACTTGACCTAAAGCCAATCACCTATGTGTTTGATCCCCATCAGACCCCTGTGACGCTCAAAGACAATTTGAAACAATGGATTTATTAGTAAATTTGCAATGTTATCTTTGGATGGAACTCTTTTCACTATTTCATCTCCTCGGGTCATGATATCTCTGATTAGGTAGAACCTCCTCAGAACATGCTTAGATTTCTGATGAGACCTGGGTTCCTTCACTTAAGCAATTGCCTCATTATTGTTACAATATAAGGAAATCTGCTCCTCGCTACCTATCACAACTCCCAGATCTGTGCCTTTTTTGCTGCCTCTACTGCAACAATATACTCTACCTCTATGGTCGAGTCAGCAGTAGTATCTTGCTTGGAACTCTTCTAGCACACTGCTCCTCCATTCAAGGTATACATATACCCCGAATTCGACTTATTATCATCGACATCGGACTGAAAACTCGAGTCCTTATAGCCTTCAACCCTGAGGCTATTACCTCCATATACTAGTAGTAAAAGATCCTTAGTCCTTCTCAAGTACTTAAGGATACACTTTACTGCTTTCTAGTGCTCCAAGCCTGGATCTGCCTGATACCTGCTCGTGACACTCGGAGCATGCGGTATATCCGACCTGTTATATAGCATGGCATACATTATAGACCCTATCGCTGAGGCATAGGGTATTCTATCCATGTTCGTCCTTTCGTCAAGAATCTTTGGATACATACTCCTAGAAAGCAATATCTCATGTCTTATCGGTATGAGACCTCTCTTGAAATTTTTCACGCCAAACCTTTTGACAATGGTGTCTATGTACTTGGACTAGGACAAGCCAAGCATCCTCTTGGATTTATCTCTATAGATTTGAATCCCCAAGATATAGGATGCTTCCCCTAAGTCCTTCATAGAGAAGTGTCTAGATAACCAAATCTTTACTATGGATAGCATTCCTACATCATTCCCAATGATTAGGATGTCATCCACATATAATACTAAGAAGGTGATAGTGCTCCTACTTACCTTCTTGTACACATAAGGCTCATCTTCGTTCTTATCGAAGTTATAAGATCTGATTGCCTCATCAAATCTTATGTTCCAACTTCGGGAAGCTTGCTTTAGTCCATAAATAGATCTTAATAACCTGTACACCTTATCTAGGTAGTCCTTAGATACGAATCCCTCGAGCTATATCATATACACCTCCTCCTTGAGGTTGCAATTGAGGAATGCGGTTTTCATGTCCATTTGTCAGATTTCATAATCATAGTGTGCTGCAATAGCCAATAGAATTCGGATGGATTTTAACATGGCTACAGGTGAGAAGGTTTCATTATAGTCAACACCTTGCCTTTGACGATACCCCTTAGCCACTAGCCTTGCTTTATAGGTCTCTACCTTTCTATCAACTCTGATCTTTTTCTTAAAGATCTACTTGCAACTGATAGGCACAATACCCTTGGCCGCATCATCTAGGTTCTAAACCTTATTGGAGTACATGGAATCCATCTGAGAATTCATGGCTTTTTGCTATTTCCCGGAGTCTATACTCATAATAGCCTCCTCGTAGGTCTGAGGATCAATATCCTCAACATCCTCTCCTCCAATATGTCCTATATATCTCTCAAGAGGATAGGATACTCTGTCGGACCTACGTAAAATTGGAACTTGTGTGTCAAGTACATGAACAGATTCGGGCTGTAGAGTGGTGCTTGAGCTAGGTTCTCCAACCTCGCTCAACTCTATCATGCTCCCATTGTCTCCGCCAAGAATGTTTTCCTTCTTAAGAAAAACTGCTCTCCTGGCTATAAAGACTTTTTGGTCCTCGAGATGATAGAACTGATACCCACAAGTTTCCTTGAGGTATCTCACAAACTTGCACCGCTCCATCCTTGATTCCAACTTATTAGGGTTGTATCTTTTAACGTGGATAGGGCAGCCCTAAATCTTAACAACTTTAAGATCAAGATTCTTTCCTTTCTATATCTCTTCATAGTCTCTAGGGCACATCCCTAGAATGAGATGGGTGGTACACATGTCCATACCATGGGCCTTACCATGTCTAACAGCGTACGATTCCTCCTTTCAGATATACCATTGAGCTGAGGTGTATAAGGAGGTTTCCATTGGGATAGAATCTCATGATCTTTGAGGAACTAGGTAAACTCTATACTTAAGTATTCACTTCCTTAATCTGATCAAAGAGTCTTGATACTTTTTCCAATCTGGTTCTCCACTTCATTCTTATACTCTTTGAATTTCTCAAAGGCCTTGGACTTGTACTTCATTAAGTACACATGTCCATACCTTGAGAATGTTAGGAATGATTCGGCACTAAGAGGGAGGGTGAATTAGTGCAGTAGTAAAATCAAATGTCAGTTCTGAAATTTTCATACATTAGATGAAAACTGATATTGGAAATGCTAAACTTTGAAAGCATACAGAAGAGTGTAAGGCAGTTAAGCAGTGAGCAAGTAAGATGATTTGCAGTAAATATAAATTGCTCAAAAGTGAATGCAAACCGAGTTTATAGTGGTTCGGTCATCATGACCTACATCTACTCCACCAATTCCTCTTCCGTCGAGGCTACTGGCATCCACTATTGATCTTCCTTTAATATGCGAAGATTAACCTCCTTCTTACACCCCTCTTCTCCTTTTCGCAGGTTTAGGAAACAACCTTTACAAGCACTCACTTCTCTCTCAAACTATTCTAACACTTAGACTAGAAGAGGAGGATTCTCACAAGAGATTACAACAGCATTTTTCACTTTTTAAATTCTCTGTGTTTGTGTATGTTAACCAGGAATGAGAGGGGTATTTATAGACCTCAAGTTGATTCAAACTTGGAGCCTAAAAATTTCCCATCCTAGGTTTCCTGGGTACGGGCGGTACAATCGCCTGTGCTGGGCGGTACCACCGCTAGTGTTAGTTTGACATTGACACTACATTGGGCGATACCACTATCTGACATAGTCTCGAAGACTATGCCATGATGGTGCTACCTCTTGGGTCATTGTTTAGGCCTTCCACTTGGCCCAACATAGCTTAAACTTGAGTCACTAAATGGGTCTTTCTCTTGGCCCAAAAAAGCCCTATTTTGGGTCTAATTGGCCCCTAATTGAGTTGGTCTAATTACATTCTAAATCGACTCAACCTAACTCGATCTAGGCAAATTATTACATGCACTAAACATATGTTGTCCGGCATGTCATTGGTTCTTTCGACGTTTCGTCCGATCCTTCGACGCATCGTCCTCTTTTGCAACTTTTGCCCAATCAGTATGTTGACCTCCGTAACTCCAATCTCCTTAGAGTAATGTCCGCTTTTCTAGGCCCGATGCTCGAATTCTCAACTCGAAGCCTTCTACCTACACGTCGACTGTTCCTCCAGCCCGACGTCTAATACTCTAACATGTTCACTCCGGCCCACTCTAATATGTTCACTCCGGCCCAACGTCTAATTCCTCCAACTTTAATCAATTTGCCTCTCCTGATCAACATTAGCCCTGCGTCACTCAAATGCATATTAGATCAATACTACAATTAGTTTCATCGTGAAAATACGAGATTCAACAATCTCCCCATTTTTTATGATGACAACCAATTGATGACGGAGTTAACCTTAACTCTCGGAGTTTAAACAAACTCCCCCTATCAATATGCCATATTGAATCCAAGAGTTCTATCAATATGACATATTGATAGGGGGAGTTTGTTTAAACTTTAGGAGTTAAGGTTAACTTCGTTATCAATTGGTTGTCCTCATAAAAAATGGGGAGATTGTTGAATCTCCTCATTTTTAATGATGACAACCAAGAGGGAGAAGTGCAACTATCAAGTGTTTGAGATATAAGTTCAAATCATTACATACTAAACATAATCTCCATTATTATGCAGGCTAGCAAATTTAGCAAGTGCTATATCATATTAGAACATGTAAGCTAGCAATTTTGAGATGTTCAAGAAAGCAACTCTTGCTTCTTAAAATACGCAAGTTTGTAAATTTTGCTAGATGTACAAGTTAGCATGTTTTGCTTCTTAAGATTGCAAGCTAGCAAGTAAGTTTTTCTCATTACAATTTGTGAGCTAGCAAATTTTTCACATATGAGAGTTGGCAAAATTTTGCATCTTTTGAGATGAGCAAGCTTTTTGCTTCTTCTTGAAGTATGCAAGCTAGCAAAATTTGCTCCCCCTATGTCATTATCAAATAAAAGGGAATAACAATACAATAGTACAATTTATTTTCCTTTACTACAATCTTCAAATCATGACAAGGGTAAATAATAAAGATGAAAAATCAAGTCGTGAATATCAAAATAATTTTTCATCATGAATATGTTGTCGCATCATTATCATAAGTTGAAGTATAGCATACATAATACCAAATCATCATTCATAATTACATCAATATTCCAATCATTATTTCAATCATCAAAAGTGAAAGATATTAATATCAAATCATGAATGCCACAATATATGATTTATTTCATCAAATCTCTTCTTTTATAAATAGCAAAAATGAACATAGGATATCAAATGATAAGATCTTGATTCATAGAGAACTCTCATGTATCAAATCCAAGAATTCATAAGAAAAATCATGATTCATTTAGAAAATCTCCTCTTAAGAAAATACCAAGTAGAATCATAGGAGAATGATTAATGAAAAATCTTGATTCATAATAAATCTTAATTTGTAAATATCAAGGAATCAAGATCATGATTTGGATAAAAATTTATTCAAATTTAAATAATCAAATCATCAAAATCACTTTCATAATCCATGAGGTTCACAAAAGCATAATATATATGGATTCATTAATGAAAAATCAAAATCAATTTCATGATTCACAAAATTCATAACATAGGAAATGAGAAATTTTCAAGAAATGTATTCCCTTTTTTTATTTCATACAAGCATGCCTTTGCTAAATAAAAACATTCATCATCGTTTAAAGCATTTATAATACCAAACATTAAATCAACATTTTTAAGCATTTATTTTTTTTAGGAAAGCAATTGGCACTAGGGGGGGGTGAATTAGTGAAGCGGTAAAAATCACGTCGGTTCTAAAATTTTCTTATTCATATGTTCGATTAAAACTAAATTCATAAAAATAGCTTGAAAGTGTACGAAAGAGTGTTGAAGGCAGTAA
Source organism: Musa balbisiana (assembly GCA_004837865.1). Lineage (NCBI taxonomy): Eukaryota > Viridiplantae > Streptophyta > Magnoliopsida > Zingiberales > Musaceae > Musa > Musa balbisiana. The sequence continues at coordinate 41,349,105 of CM017188.1, read as the reverse complement.
GCAAGTAGAGTAATGAAGTATGGCAATTTGCAGTTAAACTAAATTGCACAATTGAAAAGCAAACTAGATTTATAGTGGTTCGGTCGTCGTCGACCTACATTCACTCCTCCGATTCCTCTTCCGTCAAGGTTACTGGCATCCACTATTAGTCTTCTTTCAATAGATGAAGACCAACCACCTTTTATACCCCTCTTCTCCTTTTCACAAGTTTAGAAGACAACCTTTACAAGCGCACACTCCTCTCTAAACAGAATTCTAAATTTATGCTAGAGGAGGGAATTTCTCAAAAGATTTCTACAGTGTTTTCTCATTTTTAAACTCTTTGTGCTTGTGTATTTTACCCAGGGATGATATGGGTATTTATAGGTCTAAAGTTGATTCAAACTTGGAGCCTAAAAATTTCTCATCCCGGATTTCCTGGGTATGGGCGGTACCATCGCCTATGCTGGGCGATACCACCACTAGTGTCAGTCTGACACTGACACTGCACTAGGTGGTACCACTGCCCAGACTAGCGGTACCACTGCCCAGATCAGCGGTACCACCACTTGGGAGGCTGTGTTGGGTGGTACCACCGCCTACAGCCTCTCGGAGGTTGTGTTTGGGCAGTACCAACGCCTAGACCGATGGTACCACCACCTGACATAGTCTTAGAGATTGTGCCACGAAGGTGTCATCTCTTGGGTCACTGTTTGGGCATTTCATTGGGCCCAACACAGTCCTTACATAGGCCCAACTGGCCCCTAATTGGGTTGGCCCAAATCTAATCTCAATTATAACTATGAAATCTAAAACATTTTCTAAGCTAAACAAGTCCGTAAGTAAAGTTTCTTCCAGCGAGCTTCCAACGATCTTCCGGCGATCTTCCGATGATCTCTCGGTAATGTTGCAGTGAACTCCCGACAAGCTCCTAGACTTCACGACGATCTTCTTGGCGAGTTCCGACGAGCTTCTTTGGCAAGCTCCAGGACTTCTCGGTTGGTTCCAATAGAACTTCCGACGAACTCTCGAACTCCTAACGAAATCGCGTTCTTGACTCTGGGACTTCATTTTGCTTTATGCCTTGCTATCATATTTAATCCTACACATGTAAAAACACCCTTCGATTTAGACAATTAATACAAAGCATGAATCATGTTGTCCAACATTTCATTAGTCTATCGATGCTTCGTCCGATTCTTCGACGCATCGCCCTCTCTTATGGCCTATTGCCCAATCGGCAAGTTGACTCCGTAACTCCGATATCCTTGGTGCAATATCCACTCTTCTTGGTTCGATACCCGAAAATAAGGCCCAAAGCCTTCTATCGATATGTCGCCCGATCCTCTAGCTCAACGTCCAATCTTCTAACATGTTCCACTGATCCAACATGATTTTTCCTGCTTTAATTGTCTCATCCTAATCGAAGCTTCTTGCGTCACTCATAATGCATATCAAATCATAAACACTTATCAATTGGTTTCATCATTAAAATATGAGATTCAACAATCTCCCCATTTTTGATGATGACAACCAATTGATGACGGAGTTAACTTTAACTTCCCCTATCAATATGGCATATTTGAGAGAACTCTTGAATTCAAATTGAATTCAAGTTAAGACAAATGATTGTCAACATGTCATCATAAAATCATGCATCATCACATCATTCCATGCATGATTGTTATCATAACTTCTCCTCCTTTGTCATCAACAAAAAGGAGAAGTGCAACTATCAAGTGTTTGAGATATAAGTTTAAATCATTGCATACTAAACATAAGCTCCATTTTAATTATTATGCAGGCTAGCAAATTTAGCAAGTGCTACATTATATTAGAACATGCAAGCTAGCAATTTTGAGATGTTCAAGAAAGAAATTCTTGCTTCTTGAATTATGCAAGTTTGTAAATTTTGCTAGATGTGCAAGTTTGCATGTTTTGAGATTACAAGCTAGCGCTTTTGCTTAAGATCGCAAGATAGCATTCTTGCTTTTGAGATGAGCAAACTTTTTGCTTCTTCTTCCATATATCATCAAGCAAGCTAGCATGTTTTTACATCTTCTTGACTTGTACAAGCAAACAAGTTTGCCTCTTTTCATGATGTGCATGCTAGAAATTCTTTCTCCCCCTTTGTCATCGGCAAAAAGAGGGAAATAACAAAACAATTGTGCAGTTCATCAATTTTCAAATTATGACAAAAATAAAGTGTCATTCTTATTTCAATATGTCATAATCGAGATAAACCTTGAATTTAAATTTAATTCAAGTCAATGCAATTTTTATCATGATTCTCATACAAGATATGCAATACATCAAATACATCATCATAATAAAATCATAAGTATTGCATACATCATTTTAGAATAAGCTAGCAATTTTGCTTCCTAGCAAGTTTTTCTCATTGCAATTTGTGAGCTAGCAAATTTTACACATGAAAGTTGGCAAAAATTTTGCATCTTTTGGGATGAGCAAGCCTTTTTCTTCTTCTTGAAGTATGCTAGCAAAATTTGCTCCCCCTATGTCATTGTCAAATAGAAGAGAAGAATACGATGTTGTAATTCTTTTTCCTTTTTATTAATCTTCACATCATGACAAAGGTAAAGTATCAATCTTATTTAATATGTTTGTGCATCATTATAGTCTTAATTTACAATATGCACAATTTTAAAACTTTAAATTTCATTTTTCATGCATGATACCAAAAAAAAAAATCAATCATCATTATGAGCATATCATACATGATACTAAAACATTAAAATTTTTAAGCATTTATCAATATTTTGATCATGAAATCAAACATTCATCATTTAAAGCATTCATGATACCAAATATTAAATTGACATTTTTAAGCATTTATCAACATTTTGATCATGATACTAAACATTCATCATTTAATCTACATTTTGATAATTTATTTTCTCTTTAGCAATTGGCAAAAAGAAACATAGGAGATCAAATGATATAATATCTTAATTCATGCATAAGAAATCTTAAGTTATAAATCTTGAAAAATCAAGATAAAGCTCATTCAAATTCAAATCGTCAAGTCATCAAAATTACTTTCAAGAGATTCAAAATGACATAAACAACTTTATCAATCTCTTAGTGAAAAATCGATAAGATAGAGAAAAAGAAATTTTCAAGAAAAAATACTTTTCTCTTTTTAGTTGTTTCAATTTATGTGATTTAATTCATAGAAGCATGCCTTTTTCATTTATGCCAAATGAAAACAAGCATCAACGTTTGAAATCGAAATTTTCAATACACTATAAATTATCAAGCATAATTTCGAAATGTTAACTTATTAATCATGACTTCAAATCATCATTATATTATTTCATGGAGCATGATTTCAGAAAGTGTTTTTAATTAAAACTATTTTGTTTGTTGTGGTAATACATTTTCCTTCTTTACATGATTCAATCATATCATGAGATATACAAATCATAAATACAAAGGAATCATGTCATGAAAGATATAAGATCAAAAGTATAACACATAATTCCAAAACATATTATTTCAAACCATTACTTCAAATCCTCATGCATAATATAAAATCATCAAGTAAGTGTATAAATAATCACACATCATATGAGCAATTACACCAAATGATCATGGACCACATCCTAATGTGATCAGGCCCGAGTCAGTGGGCATAATCACTCACATTAAGATCTGTGTATAGTAGTGCATCTCCATGCCTTGTGATCTTCCAACTCATCCTTGAAGGTTCCGTCGATATCTCAACGCATCTCCATGCATCGTGATCGTCCATCTCGTGGGTCCCGTTATCGCTTCCACACTCATACTGCGCCTCATCGTATGATTACAACTTAATCATAGGCACGTAGGCTCGACAATAAACAAGAAATAAAATGTAGGCTCGCAGGCCCCAATAATAATAATCACAAGTACACACATCACACGATCCATGATCATCGGTCCACACATAATACAACACATGTATAAATCATCATCATGTAAGACTACTAGATAATAAAAAAATAATTAATTAAACCTTTTATTTAATTAATATTTTATGAAATCAAGGACATATAGGGAATTTTTTAAATTATGAGGGGTATTTTAGTAATTTAGAAAAAGGACAAAACGAGAATTTCTCAAATTCACAAGGCAAAACTATCATTTTACCCAAAAACCCTGACCCTCTTTCTCTCACCTCCCCTACTTCTGTGGCCACCGGCATCCTACTAGTGGTGGCCTGTGCAACGAGAAGCGGGGGCGTTGCCCTTGCTTACGGGTGGGCACCCTTGTGGGTGGCGTTGCTCTCGCACGCCGCTATGCTCGTAACCTTCCTCAGTAAAGTCGAGGAAGGGGTGGTGCCCCCCTCTTATAGGCGCTATGTCGCCCATGGGTGGCACCACCCCTACGGGCGCTGTACCCGTAGGCCACTAGTCGGCTGTTGCAGGTGCAGCGCCGGCGCATGCGCCTACTCTGTGCTGCATGCTTGTAGCCGCCGCCGTAGGCGGCCTGCCTGCATGAAGATGGCAACAAGAGTGCAGTAAGGGACGCAATAGTTGTTGCCCTTTCTCACCTTTTGCATTAATAATTTTAATGTCAAAAGCATTACACAAACACAACACAAGTAGTTCAAAACCAATCGTTCGCACGAACAACCTGGCTTTGATACCACTATTGGAAAATCTTGGGGGCAACATCACATGTGCAGTGAAAGAACAGAAACTAAAATCCCCAATTCCTAAAGATATATTTGTCATTGTGCAATGATTGGTGCGCAAAATTCCAAAAAACAAAAAACCACGTGTAAGATAAATTGTATTATCTAGGGAGATCGTATATC